>CP135122.1:6874244-7110139 GCA_032248835.1 Ophiostoma piceae
TCTTTTTGCTCCAGGGCACTAACATGTTATATAGCATCATCTTCTGTTTTTTTATATTTTGTTTCTTTTTTACAATAGTAGGAAACAAAACGTTTTCCCTAATAGTGTGTTTGGTGCCGTACTGTTACGTGTAAAGCTTAACTACTTTTTTTGTTCATAAATTTAGGGAATGTCAATAGGCTTGATGCATTTTACAAGGGTCGCTTCAAGAAATGAGAGTTCGAGGTGGCAATAATGTGTATTTGGATAAAATTCGTAGTAAAAACAGGCGCTCGCTATTACAAGTAAAAAATAAACAACAAAAATGCAGTCATTGTCTAGATATGTATACAGCGTCCGGGGTACCCAGAACCTCAGGTTCCTCGACAATAGAAAGCGACGCAACCGTAGACGTATCTGGGAATGGGTCTTCGGGCAGAGTCGTGAACGGGGGGGTGTTGTGTTTCTCGGGTGGTGGAGGTAGGTCGAAATGGTGCGTGATGACCGGCCGCTTTGGCTTTCTAGCCGGGAATGATGGCCATGATGGTAATGATATCGACCGCAGGCCGGTTGCCGCATTCGCCGTGGTGCTCTTTGCATTCACGACGATGTTCTGCACGCCTTGTGTCGCCCTGACCCACGCAGATACAGACGGGTCTTTGGACGATTCCTTGGGCTGCCGGGCAGACCTGTAGAACAAAAAGTTTACGAGGCTGTAGCAGAGAGCCAGAAACCAGTTCCATCCATCTCTGAATGCCTTTTTCAACTTCCAAGAATTTAGCCACAGCTTGGGAAACCATCGTCCTCCATAGTAAACAAGGCCAAGAATTATGAAGATCAAAACGAGAGGAACAAAGATGAGGAGAAGGTTGAGGTTGTCCCAGGGACTCGATGACTTGCTCGTGGACGATGCAGTTGCTGATGCCGATGCAGTCGTCGATGTCGCGGAGGTTTGCGTTGAGGTAGGGGTTGTTATTGTCGAGGTAATAAATGTGCTCGCGGCCTGCGCGGTTGGTGAAATACTAGCTGCGGCTGTAGCCGACGCCATTTGGTGCCTTATCGCGATGGGGCGCTATGTCGATGGGATTTCGAGGTGTTTGCGGCAGCTTGGCTTCTGCGTCGATGGACGTCAAGTTTTCGTTGTTGCCAAGTTATCGACACACTGAGGGGACTTGTGTGCTTATGACATTGTTTTCAAAATGAAACGCGTGCCCGAATGGTCGAATCAGCCTCGCAGATTTCCTCTGCAGCCAGAGTCTGATAGGGATGTCCGCTTGCCGCTATGCCGCCCAAGGCGCATTTGGTAGGGGGTGTCAGCCTCACTAACCAATATTGGAGGTCTGCAACCCCAAAATCGACAAGATGGCTGTGTGGCCGTGCATTGCAGCGCCTGTTGATGAAAATTAAGTTCATTTCTGGCGTAGTGCGGTTTCGTCGTCTGTCACGACACTGGTGGCTGCCGCCTTCGATCCCACTTGATCCGGGTCTGCGAAATCTTCGTCATCGGGGAGGATAACCGTCGGGACCTGCTCCAATTGTGGCCGGCCGGGATATTCAGGCAGCTCTTCAAAGTTTGGAGCCGTTGTGGTAGGCGCCGCTGCCGCTGGAGGCGTGTTGGCAGCCGGCTTGTCAATGCTGAAGAATTTGGCAAGATGTGGATGTTTGCGCTTGAACTCTTCCCGCTCTTTCCGTGGCTTCTTCTGAATGCGTTCTTTCTGGTGGTAATAGAACAGCACCCAGATGAGAAACGGCGGCGTAAGAACTATAATTGTCGCAAAACAGAGTGTAAAAAATTGGTCAATCTTCTTACCAGGCGGTGCCTTGGACGCCTTAAATATCATTATGACGAAATATAAGACGATGATAGGGAGACCAATATAGAGAAATACTTTGGTCCTTTCATGCAGTTTCCGCGGTTCGATTCGGCCTGCGCGGGCGATGAGGGCCGATGCCGTGGCGGCCGTTAACATTGGAGCCATGGTGGTGAGATCTCAAATTCAAAATTGTATTTTCTACAAAAGTTTCTACGAAACAGTCGCAGTGGTGATGCTTCTGTCTATTTATTTGGCTGCCAGACACCGTAAAGCTCGTATGGAATGCCCAAGGCGCCTAGTGCAAGGCGTCCAGCCATGGCAGTCTCAGCTCAACAACACCGAAGCACAGACGGGTAAGGTCAATTACAAGCTTGGCTCTCGGCTCGGTAAGAGATGCTTAGCCACGGCATATGCTGTCACAGTATAACTCTGGTTTTACTTGTGACATCAGAGATTGTTGCTGTTTACATTTTGTTCTCTTCATCAACTTCGCCAAAGTTGATGTTCATGATTATCAACCCGACTATTGCGTACGGGCGACTTAAGTCGGAAATTCGACAAATGCATGATTTAGTGCTGGTTCACTGACTGATTGATCGATTGTCTGACTGAGTGACTGGCTGATTGACTTGACTTGGACTCGCCCATGCTGTCTCAGCTCGATCTCCGAAGTGCTCGGTTGACTCAGTCAGCTATTGATAGAAGTCGTAGAAGTTGGGCGATAGAATAAGAAGCAAAGAATCCACAAACAGTATAATAAGGCGACAAAAAAGCAGAAAGTAAGCACTCAAATCATTGATAAAGGATTGCGGGGAGTTCTTCGGAGGAGACCGCTCACTGACAGGAATTGCATGCAAGATCGTTTAGGGCCTGCAGCGGCAAGCTGATTGTGCTATTGGCTCGTTGACTCATAGGTTTCTTGGTTTATTGACTCGCATTCGGCCGGCATATTCGCTCGTCCTCAAGATCGATTTTCAATGTCACACCATCTACTTTGCATGAGATGTGAAGTTAATGTCATACAAGATATAGAGTCAATCTTACCGAGGAGCCAAAGCGGCGGCAAATGGTGATGGGATTTGCTACGTTGTAGTAAAGAGATTACGCCCATGGGAACGGCAAGTAAATATGCCACAATCAAATGGAAACACGTTTAAAGAGTTTTTTTACTTAGAAAAGGACGAAACGAAAGAATAAAACCATTGTTACGGCGTCGCAAGTAACAGCCACCACGCCTCGCCGTTCATCAAACTACAGCGCATGTGCGCCGTGGCAGCTACTCAGTACACCCGTCATCCGTCAACACAGTGGTGCCTTTGCTATCATCGTTACCATCAATGCCCTCGTGTCACCATGTACAGCGCGGTCCTAGACAGCAACGAACCCTGGCAGCCCAGCTGCATGCATGTCCCAGAAGGCGTAGCGAGATCAGAGAACAGGGACCAGGTTGGTGGTTTTCATCAAGAAAGAATGTCTTGAATTCAAAATGAGTGTGCACTAAAATCACTCTACCGTGATGTGCAATTTGTCGAGCTCCAGTATGGTGTGTCTAGGCCTTCTTAGGTACAGCGTAGGGAACAACTAAATCCCTAGCAGCAACAGAGAAGGGAGAACAGAACGGAGAAATTGGAGCAAAGTAGAGTAACTCGGGAGGCGGGTATCGGTGACAAGCTTCGTGGCGGGGGGGTTGCAGAGGAGGAGGGAGGCTTTTACCTGTGGAAGCGGAGGATGGAAAAGGAAAGGGACCCCGAAGAGGAGAAAGAGTCAAGGAGGAGAAGTCGTCATCCTAGGGGTTGTGTGCGTACTTTGCCTTGTTGACCGTCTTTGTGACTGACTCCGGTTGCCGGCCGGGGTGGAGAGTGAGGTGCTAGCAGAGTAGAGAAAGAAGCTAGACAGACTAGGAAGTGATTCAAGACTAGGAGTAGACCGCAAAAATAAAAAAGTTAAAGAAAATCAAAACAGTCACATCAAAGACAACTCTGTCATACAATAATCGAGACCTTAATAAAGACCCCAGACCTGGGACCTGGGAGATTTTGAGAGCATCGTCTCATGGAAAGAGAGAGAAAGATAAAACAAATAATACAGAAAAGCAACTCAAAGTCAGATCTCCGAATAACAGAACAAAAGAGAACAAGGACCCCGGCTCAGTACAAGCACTATCGATAATCGAAAAGGATTTCAACTCGTCCCTCCATATATTCATATATCTCGCCTCTCGTCTGTCTTTCTCGCCCGTGAACTCGGCGTCCGGGGGTATATCAACACACAGCCGCGCAGACCCCAGACTCTAGCACGACGTCCATCGCCGACTCGCTTCGGCTCCTGATCTCGTTATCAGTTCCTCCACAGTCGAGACTACATAAGGTTGTGGGTCGCCTTCTTCTGTTTTCGTCATTACAAGCTTTGCGCTCGCAACTTGTCATCGTCTCTTGTCGACATCAACATTGTCTATGCAAGTTCGGCCTGCGTTCACATTCGCTTGACGACACCCTCACTCAGCACTTGAGTCATAATGGCAGACCCCGAAAAGACGGGCGATGCCGGCGCACATGCCGGTCCTCACAACAACACCTCGTCCCTCAGCCTCCACCAGCAACACAGCCGGCAGAGCTACCACAGCCGCCAGCATGCACCAATATCCCACGACACCCCGGTAGTCTTTGACGAAGAGGACGACGATGAAGACGACGAAGATGCCGAGTCCATCCTCGACGACCATCAGAAACTGCCCTACTCAAAGTGGCGCTGCATTGCCCTCGTAGCCACCGTCACCGGCGCCAGTTTCACCAACGTAAGTTTTGTGACTATTCGCTCTCTCCTTCGTCGGCAAGCTAACACCAGCATAGACCCTCTCCGTTCAGTCTGTCGTCATTATCCTACCTAGCATCGGCCGCGATCTGGCAATCCCAGACTCGCGTCTGCAGTGGATCGTCTCCGCCTACGCCCTCACGTTTGGCTGTTTTCTACTGCTCTGGGGCCGTATTGCCGATGTGTTTGGCAAAAAGGCCATTTTTGTCGCCGGCTCGGCCTGGGTGACGGCCACCACCGTTGCCAACCCCTTCATTCCAAACGAGATCGTATTCAACATCTTCCGTGGCCTGCAAGGTCTCGGCGCTGCCGCCAACGTTCCGACGGCTATTGGTATCCTTGGCACAACGTTCCCGCCGGGCAAAGCCAAGAACTATGCCTTTGCCGCCTACGGTGCCGGTGCTCCCCTGGGCTCCATCTTTGGCAACCTCATGTCCGGTCTGATCACGTCGTATGCCAACTGGAAGTGGGTGTTTGGCGTCCTTGCCATCCTCGCTGGTGTCGTCACTGTCGTCGGCTACCTCATTATTCCCGCACAGCCACCGCCGGCTATTCTCCCACGAGGAGCCACTGCATCTACGACTCCGCCGATCCCTCCTATGATCCGGAGCATTGACTGGTTCGGCGGTTTCCTGATTACGCTCGGCCTTATTGGTCTTCTCTTTGCCCTGACCGAAGGCAACGTCGTCGGATGGTCGACGCCGTGGGTGGGTGCACTGATCGGCATCTCTCTGCTTCTTGTCGGCGCATTCGTTGTCTGGCAGATGTGGCTGGAGCGGCCATACAACGTTCAGAAGCAGCTAGCTGGTCATGCATGGCCACCACGCCCGCTTGTGCGCATTTCCATCTTCTCGCGGTCTGGCGGCCCCTTTGGCACGTCCCTCATTATCATGGCCCTCTTCTTCAGCTCTTTCAACGGCTACCTGGTCTATGCCACCTACTTTTACCAAGACTACCAGGGCCTGAGTGCCATCCAGACAACGCTGCGTTTTATCCCGACGGGCATTGTCGGTATTCTTACGTGCTTTGTTGTCGCGCGGCTGCTCAGTGTCGTGCCGACCTACTTGATTCTGTTGTTTGGTAACGCCGCAGTGAGTATTAGTAGTCTCCTGCTGGCGGTTCCCATTCCCGCAATCACTACGTCGTACTTTGCCTATGGCCTTCCCGCCATGGTGTTCTCCGTTATTGGCGCAGACACCGCTTGGCCTAGTTTGACGTTGTTCGTGTCGCACGCTCTCCCGCAAGAGGACCAAGCCCTGGGTGGTGCCCTAGTCAACATGGCCGGCCAGATCGGACGTGCCATTGGTCTCGCTATCGCCACTGCTATCCAGACCGCCGTCATGGCCTCGGAGCGCGGTGTCGATGTAGCCCATGTGGGCTCGACAAAGGTTCACGACGAGGCCACGCTCAAGGGTCTACGTGCAGGCAACTGGTTCAACTTTGCCCTGGGCGTTGCATCCTTCCTCGTCGTGCTCGTCATGTTCCGCGGCTCTGGCATCGTCGGCAAGATCCCGGACAAGCCACCTACACAGCCTCTACAAAGACCAGTGACCACCGCTACGGCAGCTACACCATCACAAACACAGTCACAAACACGGGCACAAGTACCTGTGGATATTGAGAAGGGGAACGAGGCACAAGACAGTGCGTGTCCTCCCGCTGCCATCGGTCTTGCTGTGTCTAAAGACTAAGGTACTCTGTGTCTGATAGTGACATTGAGCTTGATTATTTCCTATTCTCGTCCATCATTCTTGTTTATTTCTTTTGTCTGTCTTCCTGTTGTGATACCAGCCGGTTACTCTCATTGTGTTTCTTTTGTTCTCTCATTGTGTTTCTTTTCTTTTCTTTTCCCTTCTTCTGATCTTTATTTTATCTTGTCTCATTTACTGTCTGTTCTCTTCTTCTTACACTCTTTACTTTTTTTGAAAGTTTTCTTCTTAGAATTTTGAGCGAATTTTCGGTCAATATAAAAGCAATGTATCATTTGATTTATCCAATTTAAGTCTCTCTTTCTTAAACAACACTGAATGACACCACCATCCCAGTAGCCATGCACGCGAGTGTCTCAGCCATTTTCCCCATCGCACATCACCGCCGGTGATTATCCTTCTGTCTCTATTGCTTGTCTCGTCTGTGCTACTCTTCCATGTGTTCTTCCACGCTGGTCTCTCTAATTTTCGTCAACAGCACTGTTTTCTCCATCTCATTTGGTGGCGTTTTGTGCATGCTGAGCCTGTCTAAGCAACCGACGAGTCCAATATATTTATACAACTCGCTTCTCTCAGACTGCAGACTGCAACATAATCACATAGGTGTAGCGATGCACTCTCTAGTCCCCGGTATTGGCCTTCACTCGTAGATCCTGCGGGCACCAGACATGCATCCTCACGCGTCGATCGGACCGAGTTGTTGGGACTGTCTACGGCTGACATCACACCTTCCTTCTTAAGCAGTGGCACTGAAGTGAACTGAACTGAACATGTCTATTACTTGTCTCTGCAGAGTGCTAGACGGGTATTGTACTTTTGATTACGAATGGATCACCATGCATCCAGGGACGGAATTCCCTTTTCCTTTGTCTTCTCCTTCTCCTTCTCCTTGTTTTCTTCTGTGCCCTCCTCCCGGACCGGTGGCATCTCTGATGTTGGGCTGCTGGACTTGCTCACGAAGCTGTCCATGCGGCCAAATGTGCCGTCACTGAACCGCGACAGATGCTTGCTGTCGACACTCAGCCACCGGCTTCCCCGCTGCGTACCAGTGCGGTCGCTGGAGACTGTCATGGTCGGCGATGGCAAGTCTTTGCCAGACTCGCCGCTGCCAAAGGCCACGCTCTGCATCCGTATGCGGGCTGCATTCATCTCCCCCTTGGGCATCTGTGGACTGCTTGGGCTGCTTGGAGTTGTTGGGCTGCGCGAGCTGCCCTGGACTTTCTTGGCCGCCAAAATCTTGCCAAGTCCCTGGTGCGACCGCGAGAAAGCCTCCCAGCTGTCGGCCTTGACGCAGTTGGGGTCGCTGAGGCCGCGCTGGTGGCCGTGGTAGTCGGCACCGTCAGTCACAATCGACAGCGTATCCGCGCGCGTGTATCTTGACCAGCGGGTTGCTGTCTCATCGTCGTCGTCCTTGTGTTGCTCTCCGTTTTGGTCGACGAGACGGTTCGTGTTGAAGTCAAACTTGAAAGGAGAGCCGGCATTGGTAGGACTGGCTTTGCTGCTGGCCCGATTGGTGTTGGGTGTACTGTTTCCGCTGGTGCCTGGGCTACGGGCCTGGTCGCCGCGCATGTACCGCGACAGACGCGACATCCAGCTCTGGCGGGCACTGGTGCGGTCAACGCGAGGCTGTGATGGAATGCCCTTGGTCTTGGGCATGATTGTGTAGACGTCGACCATGGGTCCAATTTCGCTCTCGGCGAGGTTACTGCTGACGTTGCTGTCGCTGCTGTCACTGCTGTCGTTTCTCATGTGGCTAAACTTTTCGTCGCCCAAGTTCAGCTCGAGCGTGGGAAGCGGTGTTGGCACAGACGCGGCTGGCTCAGCGTTGATACCTCTGGTCTGCTGCTCCTCATCGTCACCCTGCTTTTTGTCCTGAGAGCGCTGCCGTATTGCCCAGGCACCCAACGTCCTCTTTTCCCTCTGTTGACCGTCGCCCGTCAACGGGCTACGCGGCTTGGAGAATGGCAGGCCTGCCCACCATCCCTTGGCTTTGTTCGCTGGACCCTGCCAGCGTGGCCGCCGTTCTGTCTGCCTCTGTATCCAAGCACCAACGCCAACCGAGGACATGGCTGAAGCCGGGGGTATATTGTTGCCGTCGCCATTGGATGTTGTTGTTGCTGCTGGCTTTGATAACAGCATTTTCGCAAAAAAGGCCATGCCTCCTGAGGCAGGACCTTGACTGCTGTTGCCACCCACACCGCTGCTGCCGCCCTGCTCTGCATCCCGTGCAGCCTGCAGGTTATTCTGGCGGTTGCGGCGACGGCGGCTGATAAAGAAGTAGCTCGCAATACCGATTGCCGTGACACCGATAAGGCACGACATGGTGATAGTGGCAGCAAAGGCTCTCGTGTGTGAATACGGGGTGTGGTTTTGCGTTACAGTGGCTGTGGTGGAAGTTCCACTACCGTCGCTGTCACTGTCGGTACCATTGTTTGCAGGAGTGACGCTGCTTCCGTCATCATCGTCGTCGTCGTCATCGTCGTTATCGCCGTCGTTGTCATCGTCATCCCCATCATCATTCCCGTTGTTGTTGCCGTTGCCGGCGTTGGGTGCGGGTCTGCCGTTGGCAGTGCTTCTCGCTGGTGCAGTAGTCAAGGTCGAGACGATAGTGTTGCCACTGGATACAAAAGTGATGGTGCTTGTGGTCAAGGATCCACGAGTTGTCTGAAATCTAGTTTGCGCGGCAGAGGTGCTTGTGCTCGACACTGATGTCGGTGTCGATGTTTGCGATGGAGAAGATGTTGTTGTAGCACCATTGCTGGAAGATGGAGGAGGCGTTTGGATGGCGGCTAGTGTCAAGCCAGGTGTAAGTGGATGTGTTTCTAGGATCGACAGGTCGATATCACGGAACCGGATCTGCATTGCTGGTCCGACCGTAGCCAGAGCACCAGTCTCTGTTGCTGTTTGGGTGACACCCCAGTAGCCGCCGCGAAAGTCTGTTGTGTCCGATGCACACGACTGTCCGCTGGGGACACACCATGCTACTGTCTCGCCTGGTGCCACGGCGGGGAATCCCTCGGTCGTGCGTGGTGTTGATGTGAGTATGCAGTTCGGGCCGACCTCGAAGCCGCTGGGGCAGATTGCTGGCGAGTAGAAGGCGAATCCCTCGGCAGACAGGTTATCTTGCCATGCTGGTGGGTTACAGGTCGGGACTGGGCCGGCACCGGGAAATGAAGGAAACTGAGACGGCACTTTCGATGTTGTCACGAGCCATGATGTCGGGCATGGTGGTGTGAAGATTGTTGTGAGGGCCGCCAGCGGCAGAGACCCGCGGAAAGTCATGGCGAATATTAAACAAAAATGAAGAAATAAAATAACAGAGTAAAAGAAGAAAAGAAGCGAACAATTTAAATGATATGAGTGAATAATATAAAACTAGTCAATAGTTGCAAGAAGAGAAGACGACCGCGCCATGGACGCGATGACGATGGTGAGGAGGGAGAGAAAGAGAAGGGAAGGAGTGAGAAAGAGAGGAGAAGAGGATGAAAAGGACAAGACTTTCAAAGTCAAGAGAAAAAGAGGAGAGAAACAAAATAAGAATAAGATTCAAACAAACAGAAGATGAACTCCAGGAGATCTGGGAGTGGGACGCTGGGTTCATATGAAAGTGGACATGACGGGGACGAAAGGGCAGAGTAGAATAAGGGAAGACTACTGAGTAAGGGAAGAATTAGGGTAGCAAATGTAGTACCGGTGATACTATGAATGCAAAGTCATACAACGGAGTGACAAGGTTTGGTAGGGCCCTCCGAGGGCATTAGGAGAGGAATGGCCAAGACGAGGAGAGTTGTGGCCGTTCTCGAAACCAGAGGGGTTGTTGATGTGGTAGAGCTCGGAGAATAACCAAGGAAAGATTTGAATGTGGCTGTGATTTTTGCAAAGATATTTAGCATGCACAATAAACCGAGTAGGGAGCTGAATAGACACCAGTTGCAGACCGTCGAGGTCCGAGGAGCATTGATGCGAATTGGTATTTTTGCAACCTCCAGGGGAGGCCATAGTAGGACGGTATCAAGGGGTCCACGACGCTGTCACATTACAAACACCTCGTCTTGGCAGTGGATGACAACTCTCACACAGCAGATGGCCGAGGAGTGGAAGAACAGTATTTACACAAGGCAGTGTTTGTGAGTGTTTGAGGCTGGTGAAGCCACAGGCGGCAAAGCGCCTGGCAGGCATGCGTGACAGCATGGATGTGTATTCAGTGTGTGCATTTGTATGCATTTGTGTGCATATGTGTGCATGTCCGTGTGCGTTAAGGAGCCGCCGGGTTGTCAAACTGGCATACACCACAGGGCTGTCACAGGCCTTTATTGTGCATAGAGTACACGGGTCGTAGGCATAGACATAGACAAGCATGGATTTCTTTTATATTTACAATTATAGATCGATACCTCTTTTGTAAGTGTTGTTTTCAAACTGTTTCCAGTGGTGCCAAGCATCGACAAGCATACCACAAGTAGAAAGAAAGGACTGTATTGCAAATCAAGATGTAGATAAACAGATGCTGTAAAGCTGATTGCATCGTGAATATGAAATCGGATTAGAAAACAATTCGCGTACTGTAGAAAGTAAAGTCAATTCGAAGTGAAGAAAAAAAGACGCTCACAAGCAAGCAAAACACCCCTGTCGTCGATGAAACAGGCTGTGGTCTGCCAGCTAAGAGATACATCCAAAGATCTGTATCAAGAACAAACCGATGCAAGGATACAAGGATGCTCGTCTGCATGTCTGCGAGTTGGTCGTGTGTCTTGTCTTTGCTCTTCTCGCATCGTCTTTCCTTTGTCTGTTGGATCGTCAAATCCCATCACTCTCTAACCAACACATTTTGATCACAGTCTTCGCTTTAGCTTCTTCTTGAACTCTTCTCCTTTTAACTCGTTGTACTCCTATCTCGGACAGACTTGTTTCAGTTTCAGATTCTCAGTCTGCCTTCCACTCGTTTCTTGCTGCCTCATTTTTCCACGTCGCAGTGGTATTTGCTAGGCCCTAATACAGCGCACAGAGCACAAGCAGCAGCAAACAGCAGCACAGAACGGCCTCAGAGTTCAGTGCCAGCGGCGTAGCCATAGCCACTGCGGAGTATAGTTCTACAAATAACGTGTAAAAACTCCGCAACAGCAGACCCGTGTCAACGGAGTATCTCCAGATACAACGAGCATGCGCTATATTTTGCCCTGTAATGCTCGACTATTACCCGTGTCACAGCTATCCTGCCGGTGGTCTAGCCCGTTGCAGCGACCCCAAACAACTGCATCGCAGACCCCGTCCGAAGCTACACGGCAACATGCGAACGTCTGGAGGATGTTTTGTACGTCGGCAATGCAACTCGGCGGCTGTTTGTGTCTTTGGCGTGTCCTGAGGTGTGCTTCGCTTGCCGTTCATTTTCTCGAGTGACATTTGACACAGTGGTGCCGTTGCATCACACTGGATATTCTAAATATGCAGTGCATATAATATCTTTGTGTGTATATATTACTATGTACACTGTTGTGCTTTCGGCACTTATGACATCCTGTTATCTTCATGGTTGTTTATCAAATTGTAATAAGGTTAACCTAGATTGGCACTGCCGAGACCTTCGAAAGACAATCTAGTATCCAACCTCAACGATACCGAGCTGCCTCGACTCTTAGTAAATCCTTGAGGCATAACAACAACCTCCTCGAGCCAACAGTGACCCTTCACGAGACCTGCTCTCGGATACAGTTGCACATCCCAGACGTTTGTATGATCCTCGCACTTATACGTGAGACAGGCATGATCACAAGCGGCTATGGGATCTGACAACAAGCGTATATCACGTCTATCACGGCCATCATTGCACATCCTCTTGCTGTCTTCCGGCTACCCGACTCTGTCTGCTCCGTCTGCTCCGTTCACAGCCCAATCAAGCTCTTTCAAGGTGTTTCATGTTGCAAATCGTTTAGCCATGCATAAACTTGAGCGATCCTTCGTGATGACAGCCTTGCTCAGGAGCCGTCATGTCATCCACACTGCGGGTTACAACCATTTACGTCTTTGGTATTCTTTTAATTCAACACACCGACTACTTCGTAAAATCCGCCTCGCCGCCTTGCCGCCTCTTCTAGACACCTCGTCCTAGTAGCGTGCTCTCGCCAAACTCGCGCTCTGCCATCTGAAACAGAGGAAGGCCCCCAAAGTAGCCCGCGTTCGACGACCCAATGGCCTTCCACGAGTTCAAGGCCTCTTCGGGACCGATCTTGGTCAGCTCTTCCCGTCGCCCACCCACGGCTGCCTCGGCAATCAGCTGCACGCGACTGCACTTCTCCAGCAGCACAAACCAGTTCACTGTCGCCTCGATCGTTGCGCCTGCTGTCAGGATGCCGTGGTTGCCGAGGAAAGCTGCCTTTCGCGGGCCCAGGGCCGCTGCAATCCGCTTGCCCTCTTCGGTCGCCAGAACAACACCCGAAAAGTTGGGGTACAGTACGTGGTCCTCGTAGAAAATGCAAAAATCTTGAGTCAGCATGTCCAGCGTGCGGCCCGTAGCACACATGGCGCGGCCGTACATAGAGTGCGAGTGTGCCGCACACAAGACGTCGGGCCGGGCATTATGGATCTCCGAGTGGATGGCAAACGCCGCGTAGTTGAGCATCTTGTTCTTGCCGCCCTCGATTACCTTGCCCTCGTGGCTGACGCGGATCAGGTCGTCGTCCGTGATGAGCGCAAAATGGGTGCCGAACGGATTCACCCAGAAACTCGTCGGGTCGACTGGATCGCGCACGGTAATGTGTCCTGCAATGCCCTCCATAAATCCCTGGCTGGCGAACACGCGAAACGCCAGTGCCAGACGGTGCTTGAGGAATGCCCGCTCGGCGTATTTGTCGCCAAACACAGGCGGCCGGCCGTAGTCCTCCATGACATGGGCCAGGGATGGGTCGCCGGAGCCGAGGAACTCGTCGTCGCTGGCTTTTTTGACGTTTTCGGCGAGGACTGAGGTCATCTTGGCCGATGCAGATAGGTCGGCCTTGGCGGCATCGACCGACTCGGCAACAGCAGACGGGGCCATTGTCGTTGTGTGGAAGTTGTGTGAAGTTGATATAAAGTCAAGGTGAAGGTGACGATATTTCTGCTCAGAATTATAGAAATCAAGCGTAAATATCTGCACAAAGTCAATCGATCAAAAGAAGAAAGAGTGCCCGACACTTCCTTCTCCGGCCACTTACACGTATCGCTCCCCGCAGGTGCTGATAGCCGGTATCTAGACCCACATCGCCGGCCACTTCCGTGTTGTTATCACTGAAGCGTTGTAATCCAAGCTGATGAGTGGCTGCATTGGAGAGTAATTGTGCTCTGTGTGTGATTAAAGAATGTTGATTCTATTGGATTTATGTAGATTTGAGATAAAATATAAAGTAGTCTTTGGAACTTGCTAAACTTTCATGATGTTCTGTCTAACGACATTAAATATTTGGTTATAATATACAAAATGCATTTAATTACATCGTTAGATTTGAAATAAATATTTTAAAAACACTTTTCAAATAATAATAACTTGGGAAGTGAGGAAAATAAATATTTTAAAAAATCATAATCAAACCTTGACAACACCTAGTTGTCCAGAATAGTTGCGTCCAGATGTCGAAAGCTTAAGCTCGAAGCGTAGCTCAGAGGATCCACTTATTTAAGCTATCCAACTCCCCACCAAACAGCTTTACGCGTTGATCAAGAGGCGTCCGCATCATTCACGACAACCACGATACATAGCGACTACTACGAGACGGGGTGTTTGGGTATTAGAGCTGCTCCTGTTCTTACAAAATCGACAACTATACACATGCCAAAATGGTCGCAAAGGCAACATTCCGCGACCACTTCTTTAACCACAACTGGAAGACGGTAAGACACGACGACGACGGCGAGAGGAAAGAGACAGAGAGGCAAGATGCAACATAAAGAGTCTGACAAGATAGGGACCACCGTCAAAGGCTGTTATTGACACCTGCCACTGGTGCCAGATACGATCGTTCCCGACCCACGACCAATTCCCCATCACCATTGTGAACGACACCGGCGACGGCGCGACACTTCCCAACGATTTCAGCTTTATTACCGACAATATCTTGACTACCGGCGTTGAGGCGGCGTCGGAAAACTTTAGGAGTGGCTGCAGCTGTGACGACGCTGCCGCATGCCGCTACGATGGCTGCGAGTGCTTGTCGGACATGTGGTGGGACGAGGAGGAGATGGAGCAGTCGTCGCCCGACGAGAGCGACAGTGACAGCGAGACAGAGCAGGGCAGACGGCGGCAGCGGAAACACAAGCGCGCCAAATACTCGTACCACACGCGCGGCAAAGCGGCAGGCCTGCTGCGGAGCCGGTACCTCAAGAGCCGCGACCCCATCTACGAGTGCCACGAGGAGTGCGCCTGCAGCAGCACCAACGACTGTGTGAACCGCGTCGTCGAGCGCGGGCGGCGTGTGCCGTTGCAAATCTTCCGCACCCAAGACCGCGGCTGGGGCGTCAAGACGCTTTTCGACATAGAAAAAGGGCAATTCGTGGACCGCTATCTGGGAGAGATCTTGACGGCGCAAGAAGCCCAGCGCCGTCGTGTCGACTCTAAGATGGCTCGGCGCAAGGACGTCTATCTGTTTGCTCTCGACAAGTTCTCCGACGCCGACTCGCTGGACACGCGTCTGGCCGGCCCACCGCTCGAGTGTGACGGCGAGTTCCGCTCGGGGCCGACCCGCTTCATCAACCACTCGTGCAGCCCGAACCTCCGCATCTTTGCGCGCGTTGGCGACCATGCCGACAAGCACATCCATGACTTGGCCTTCTTTGCTGTCAAGGACATTGCCGCCGGCGAGGAGCTCACCTTTGACTATGTCGACGGCACGGTCGAGCTGGCCCAGGATGCGCGGAGAGGCGCCGAGGGCATGACGCGGTGTCTCTGCAAGAGCCCCAACTGCCGCAAATTCTTGTGGTAGAAAGTCCTACGTAATGAAGCAATGTCTTGATGATCTAAAAGTGGACAATATAGATGATATCCCAAATGCTAGAACATGCCGATGCATCGATGCCGTGAGGCTGTAAATCGACGTTGAAGAATCACGTGGCTGCCATTCACACTGCCTCTGTTCCTTCCAAATACAGTATTCCGTCCAATAGTGCCTTCTTGACAATAAAGCTCGGGCCACGTGGTGACGTTTTGCCCGTTCAAGCAAGTGCGTCCAGGGCGTACTTCTGTTCTTGCCGTTACTCAGTACTGCATCTACAGCACACCACACCACTTTGGGTGCCAACATTGGCAAGAATGCGACCGTCCTTTGTAATCTTTAAGCGACTCCACATCGGCCTTTCTGTCTCTTCATCTCGATGGCCGTGTCACTATGATTAAGCAGCTTTACGAAAGTCTCATGATATTTGACGGTCTTCGTGCCAAAGACAAAAAAATAAGTAGGACCAGCAAGTATGCACACTGCACGCTTTACCCCAGCTTGAGCAACCTCGGCCTCGATGTGTCTCGTCTTGTCTTTCTCCCCGACGCCTCGACCCCTTGTCTCTGTCTATGTCTTTTTTTACCGTCTCCTACCTACCACTGGACACTACTGTGTGCGACCAACTGAATCCTCCTCTCGGCCTCTCTTCCTCGACTCCAATTCATCTCCCTTGTTAGACCCCTGTCGTCGACTCCGCTCAGACTCCCTCGCCAGCAGCCTTCTCATTATCACATTTTATGCTTTCATTAGCTCTGCTTTGCACTTTGCCTTTATTCCTTTCTCTATTTCACATTATTACTCGCCTCAGTGTGTGCCCGCCGCTCACGCCCGCTGCTGCTCCCACGCGCTCTCTCCCTGGTCGATCGCATCACTCCCACCCCACCGGGCCTCCTCGCGCCGATCGCCACGCCACGCACAGGGCACTCTGCCACTCTACACGCCCATACCTTCTCCGCGCTCGGCCCAACTCCAGGACCCTTCAGCCTCATCTCACCTTTTCTTTCATCATTAACTCTCAACTCTTCTCTTGATATTTCACCTCGGCGCCTCCACCCCAACAGCAATGATATCGCAGTGCCAATAACTCATCTGTCCAGTCAAAATGGTAAGCCGGTCACTGTGCCCTGTTTCTTTGTGCAACGTTGTTCAACGGCATCGCTGACCACCAATAACAGGGCTGCTGCATCTCTCGTCCGGACGGGCCCAACTCGCCTTACCCCGGCGGTGCCAACGGCTCAGACCGTGCCTTTAATGACCCATCTGGCGGTGCTGCTGCTAGACGAAGAGGCAATGCCCGCATCGGCAGCAACCAGCCGGGAGCAGATGGTGGAAGTAGTGCTGTAGCGGGCAACAGCAACAATGCCGCAGGCGACAGCGCAACCCCAGTCTCGTCAACAGCGTCGTCCCCATCGACCATTGGCAGCCGACGCCAACAAGCTGCTGCCGCGCCTCCTGTCCCGGCTAACATCTCCCGGCTGCCACCGCCGCAAGGTACTCTGGCTGCACATATCAACAAGCCCATACGGCGTCGCCGCTGGACATCGCGCAACCGTGTCTGGACCCGCCACTCAATCGACCGGGAACGCACCGACTTCTTTGATACCCGCGTGACCGGCCGCTCTGAGATCTGGCAGACGTTGCGCACAACACTCGAAATTCTGTGGGAGGCCGATCTCGTCGAGGCGGCACGGAAAGCAGACAGTGGCCGGCAATCATTCACGCCGGCCTCGCCTTCGTCCCAATCTTCAACAGCCCATACCTCGACAGAGATCGCTGAAGCCCGCGCAACCGCACAATCAATCCTCGACGCTGCAGATATTACCTTGCCGTCTGGCGACATGGCCCAGGGAGCCTATGACGCATTTGGCAACTTCTATCCCATGCCTGCGTGGATCGTGTCGGACCCGACCAACCTCGACAACAGCCCCGAGCACGACCTCGATGACGAGACTAAGAGAGCACTGGTCGATGAGGGCGAGGCGGCACTGTCGAGTGCGTCCGAGGCCGACGACGAGTCCGGCGACGAAACCGAGGGCAACGACAGCGAGGATGACGGCGACGAAACTGCAGACAGCAGCCGTATCCGCAGCCGCCGCGAAAAGAAGGGCAAGGCGGTGCTGCCTGCCGAGGTCGATCGGATACCGGTGCGTGCGCGCCTCAGCACCATCTCCAAGGACGTCACTGTCCGCATTGGCCGCGACGACTCTGTGCACAGCCTTGCGCACCGCATTACCGAAGTGGCCAAGTTGCCGGTTAAGACCCGCGTCCGCATTGCCTACATGGGCAAGATCCTTAAGGAGGGCTCTTCCCTGACGGCGCAGGGCTGGAAAGAGGGCCACATTGTCAACGCGCTGGTCTTTGACTTGCCATAATTGTTTGATTTTCTTTGTGATGTTGGTCTATTTTGCTTATTTCTGCTTCGTCTCTGCTTTACCAATACCCCAGTTTGCTGTTAGTTTTGCTATCTCGTTTCTTGCTTATTCCCTCGTCATAGGCCTTGGCCACTTAATTTGGTTGGTTTGATCCTCGAATACCCTTGGATGTTATGATAACGCCTATGATATTCCATTTTCGATGACAATTATACCCTTCCTTTCACAACACTTCTAATATATCACAATCATATTCGTCGCTGTAAAAAATTGATTTCTGAATATGTTTTCCCGCCGTGATCATCCGCCGTGATCACAAAACAAGAGACACAATAAAACAGCCGCACGACGTAAAGAAACGTAAAGGTAAAAGTAGCATAAATAAACTAAATAACAGTGCACTACCTCAACAGCGGCCAAATATCATATCAGACGGGCTCAAGAATCAAATGGACAAAAGCATCAAGCATCAACCCGAAAGCAACAGAAAAACCAAAGGCAGTCCTCTCTCTCTCTTCTTTTTTTAACTTCTAAAAATGCCGACACAAAGGAAAGAAGGGATCGAGTGAAGAAAGAAAGAGGAGAAAAAAAGACACAAGGAGACGTCATCATTCTTGGCTTAAACAGCAACGCCAATCTTGTTCAGGCCCTTGAGCGAGCCCAGGCTGAGCGCCAGACCCTGCGACCGGCTGCGTATCCGCACGAAGCCAGTAATCGGGCCGTCCTCGCCCTCCTTTTCGATACTCAGGTTGGCCAATGCATCCTCGCCTGTTGTTGTTAGCACTGTCATCACACCGGATTAAACTAGAAAACATGAAAATAAACTTACCAAAGACGCTACGTGCGTAGAGGTTGGCGCTGAGGAACTGGCAGTCGCCCTTCATCGAGGCTTCTGGTGTCAGGCAGTTCATGTTGGTCGCCTTCATCAGACCCTCCAGGAACAGCCGCAGAGTAGGTGCCTTGCTGTTGATGTTGACCTTGTTCTCCCACTCAAACTCGGTCCACATCGTCCGGAACTGAGTCTCCGTGCATGTCGCCGGCTGGATGTAGTCCATAATGTCGACGTGCAGGTCGTTGAGAATGACCACGTTGGTGTCCGTCGAGTGTGCGCCGTCGTAGACAACGTTGCCGAAAATAACACCAGTGTCCGTGCTCGACACCTTGATCGTGCACTGCACATTGTGGAAGTCGTGAGGGCCCAGGTTCTGTGTTGTCGGCCGCTCCACAACCTTGAGGTCGCCCAGTGTCGCAAACTCAACAGACAGGTTCTGCAGAGTGTCCGTCGTCTGGTTCACAAGCAGCACATCCAGCACAATGTCGAACTGATGCACCTTGACATACGCCTCGGCGTACACGGGGTCCGAGAAACCAGTCAGCTGCACAACACGCGACAGCTTGCTAGACAGGTCCTCGGTGCCGCTGTTGTCGCCGCCAGTAGCCCGGTCCAGGTCGGCCTCGGCGAGGTCGGCGCTGTCCAGAGCGTTCTTCTTGCTGAGCTGGCGAATCTGCACCACGTCGTCGACCTGGATGGCAGTCTTGGCCTTCTCATCAGCCTCCTTGGCCGCGCGCTTCTTCTCCTCGGCCACAACCATGGCGCGGAACGCCTTGCGGGTGTCGTCCAGGAACACAGTCTCGAGCTCCTTGTGCTCGCTGAACTCAGCCAGGCTGCGCACAGAGGTCATGATCCGGTCAACCGAGTCCTCATCAATGGGTGCCTTGACAAACTTGGACTGACCAACGCGGACAATCGAGATCATAATCAGCATGGCCTCGGCGCGCAGGGCGTTGGTGCGGGCAACGTCTGCAGAGATGTCCGAGTGGCGCATCACCAGCTTTGTCAGCGTGGCAGACAGGACGGTGGCCAGGTAGTAGTCGCCATCCAGGATCAGCTGGCGCAATGGCGGCTTCTGGGCAGCCTTGACGGCCTCTAGGCGGGCAGTGGCGGCGGATGTCTGGCTGGTGAAAGCTGTCTCGGTGGCGTAGGTGCCGTCAGCCAGCACACGTCTAGAGCCAGTGGGGGCAGCGGGCTTGCCGTTGGCCTTGTCGGCCTCAGCGCTGGCCTCGTCCTCGCCCTGGTCCAGCAGTCTCTGCTCGGAAGCCAGGATGGGGATCTCGCCCAGGCTGGCACGGATGCGCTTCCAGGCCTCACGGATATCGTCCTCGTTGAGAGAGTACTCGCCAATAATCCACAGGATGCCGCGGTAGACCTTGCCTGCGCGAACCTCGCCCAGAGTCTCAACGAGCTTGCGCACAATGGTCGGGCGCAGCTTGGGGAACTTCTCGACAACCTCCTTGACAAAGTCGATGACGTCGACCGCAGAGGCGTTGTTGAAGTCGGAGACAAAGTCCATCAGCAGGTCCACAACGCTGGCGGCGACCTCGGAGAACTTGATGGCGCACTGGTGGATGTTGTGGATGAGCAGCTGGCGGTACTCGGCGTTCTTCTCGTACTCCTGGTCGACAGTCTTGGAAATCTCCTTCTTCAGCAGCAGAACGACCTCCTCGACGTTCTTGCTGGAGACCATCTCAAGGCCGATCTCGAGGGCCTTGCGCCGCACATCAATGTCGGGGCTAGGCAGGACGCGCAGGACCTCCATAACGAGGTCGTCGAGCACGCCGGGGTTCTTTCTCCGCAGCTGGTCAACGCGGTCCAGCACAATAAGCTTGACGTTGTTGTCAGCCTCCTTGATGCTCAGCTCGATGAACTTGCCGGCAGCAGCCTTGACGGCCACAGGGTTGCTGGTCAGGGCGGTCAGCGAGGACGCGGCCTCGTAGACGACGGTGGATGCGGTGGCCTCGAGCAGGTCGAAGATCAGTCTCAGATACCGGGCCTGAAATGTTAGCATATGACCTATTATTGTACCTATTCGTTGACATCTTCTCTTTGCGCACCTTGTTCTGGGAGTTCTGGACGGCGTCTTTCCGGATGAACTCAATCTCTGACAGTTGCAGAAGCTCCTCCGCGTTGGGCACGCCGTCAAAGACGCTTGTGAGGTAGGCCAGGGCACCCTCGTGGCTGATGCTGGCGAGCGAAGCAAAGCCGTTGCGCTTGCATGTGGGATCGGTCTCGGTCTCGATAAAGGCGGCGAGGAGCTCGGCGGCGTCGGGGATCAGAGTCGGCGAGTGCTGGAAGATGGAGGCAATGGCAAAGACGGCGTTCTTGCGGACGTATGCGTGGCGGTGCTCGAGGCAGGAGCGGGCCGACGACAGCAGAGGCTCGATCAGCTCAGCTTCACGGAGCTTGCAAAGGAAACGGAGGGTGTTGCCGCGAATGTACTCGTTGGGGTGCTGCAGATCGTTGCGGATGCCGTTGCTAAAGTTGTCAGTTTGAGATATGTTCCCATTGATAGCTTCCACCAGGTATACGGAGTCAAGCTTACCAGACGAGAATCATCTCCTGCTTGAGCTTGCCGGCGGCGTCAAGCTTGGGGCAGATCTCGTAGTAGAAGTAGAGCAGCTTCTTCAGGGCCTTGGACTTGGAGGGCATGACGAAGCGGATAATGTGCATCAGGATGCCAGGAAGAGGGTCACCGTTGAGCATGATGGTCAGGATGCGCTTCATGGTATCCTGCTTGGACTCGTCGGTGCCCTTTTCGAGCTGGTTCTTGAGGTCGTTGAGGGTGGGCACGTCAGCAGCATTGTCCTGGTGGACAAGGCTGTACGCGCCATCGAGGAAGGCGGACATGATGGCGGTGGTTGTCGAGGATCACTCGAGGGGATTTTCTGGAGGTATTGACGGTATAGCAGGCCGGTACCGGTGTGCTGGGTGGCCGTAAGAAGGGGGGGGGGGGTTCGTGGAATTGGCGGGAAGCTGGTCAATGGCGACAGCAGCTAAGCAGTGGAAACAGCTTCGGAATCGCTAGTTAAGCTCGGCAAATGATTGCTGGTTGTTGCCGCAGCCTGGGACGGGTGTCGCGGACCAAAGATGCGGCTTGTAAAATGGGCTGCCGACGGTGGTGACGTTGCGTGTTTGTATGTGTGTTGATGAGAAGGAGGTTCGATGCTGTCCGCTACTCCCTTTAGGTGGTTAGGTGGTCTCCCTATTCCCAATCCAATAAGAACAGCGTGCCCAAATTGGCCATTGCCTATGTGGCCCTCACCCCCCTTTGCCCTCTTGCCCTTTGCTGGCTTGTGCAGGTGTGGGGCGCAAGCTAGGCGGTGAGCTGCGGGCCAGGTGGCAGAAATGGGGCAGCTGTTAGATCACGTGTAGGGTGGGTCCGTAATCGCGACTCTGGTCGCTAGTATCTTGTACATTGCGAAAAGCTTCAGGTGGGAGCTTGAGCCAGCACAGTTTGTACAGCAACGCAGCAGCCACGATGACGTCAACCAACGAGCAGTTCTACCTGCGGTACTAGTAGGTGTCCCTGTCTTCTTTGGTACTGATAACTCAGACGCACATGCTAACTCTACAGCTCCGGCCATTCTGGTCGTTTCGGCCACGAGTTTTTGGGTGAGTGAGGAAGACGTCGCGTGTCTGATCAAGAGTGCGCAAAGGGTAGCAGCTGACAGTTTAGAGTTTGACTTCCGTGTCCTCGGCGACGGACGCAGTGCCATTGCTCGCTATGCCAACAACTCCAACTACCGCAACGACAGCCTTATTCGCAAAGAGAGTACGTCCACGACACCATCTACATCGATTGCCAACGACCAGCTGCCTAACCGACTCTTTAGTGTATGTCAGCTCTCTTGTGATTGAGGAAATCAAGCGCATTGTCAAGGCCAGCGAAATCAACAAGTACGTCACAGACAGCGATATCCAAACACGAAACTCGAACAATGTCTAACAACACAGGGAGGACGACGCAAAGTGGCCACAGAAGAACAAGGACGGTCGGCAAGAGCTTGAGCTGCGGATCGGCAACGAACACATTTCTTTCGAGACGGCCAAGATCGGATCTCTTGTCGATGTCACCGAGTCGGCCGACCCCGAGGGCCTCCGCGTCTTTTACTACCTCGTGCAGGACCTCAAGGCTCTGGTCTTCAGCTTGATCTCGCTGCACTTCAAGATCAAGCCAATCTAGGCTTGGGGCAACTGGTGTAGATGATTCATTTGAGCGCACGGCAGAAGGAACACAAACACGGAAAAGAACGAGGCCGGACATAACGACGAAATGATACCCGAGTGGCGACGCATATCGCCTTACGCAACAGGCCTGGGGCCGGGACGTCTCCGGGACAGCATCTGGGACCTGGCGTTAGGACAAGAACAAAACAAGCGAATTCTTTTTAAGCATTACGACGCTCTTCTACGTCCAGTTTGGCTTGTGTATATGATATTGGGTGCTGGCAAAATGCTGTCTCGTATACCACCGACGCAAGCGTAAATACACACGGTCCGGCCAGACACACACATATTTACAGCCTCCCAGTAAGGGCAGTATCTCAAACAGCTATCTAGAGCTCCTATTAAATGCTCTTTCAATGCAATTTGAACAATGTCCATGACCTTGATGGTCCAACGTAAAGAAAAGGCCTGGCCGTGTTATTAATGACGTGAAGACTTGTGCAACTGGACCGCATCAATGAGCTGGCGTCCAGGCCCGTATCTGCCAAGCTACCGCAGTACAAGAACCATTGCTGGTGTTTTCTGTGCCGTGTAGCTGAATCGCACAGCGTCTGAGGCCGGCGCTCGAGATCGTATGTCGTACAAGCTGATTGGTGTGGTTTCACCAATTTTTTTCTTCTATTTTCATGGCCATCTGACTATTTGGTACTCGAAAATAATCGTGTAGCGAGCAAGTCAATGTGCCAGTCATGGGCCGCGAGTCTCAGTGTTTAAAGGTCCAAATTAACAAAGTGTTTGATACGATTGCAAGTCGTCGAATATGACTAATCCTGCCAGATCACCAACAGGAAGGTGCTAGGGTGCATCCCGCGTTCAACGTGCCGTCTGGCCGTCTGGTCTTTCCCCTATTCTCACCACTGCTCAACGGCACGGATGGCTGCCGCAGCGAACCAGGGAGCCCATCGCGCCTTCTCGACACCATTACATTACAGAACGTAGCTGCCCTGTTGAGTCAAGGGGGTCCACTCTTTTCCCTGTCACCGGTCCAATGACCTCAGAACCCAACAGCCACCATGATCGCTCTTTCCTTCTCAACGGTATCGTGTCTATCTTGCCATTTTGTTCTTTCCTCTTTCGTTCTTTGTCGCTATTTCTTGAAGTCTGGCTGCATCGACACGGCATCCTCTTTTTCCCCTATTTTGTAACATCGCGAGACCTCATCCATCATCGGCGAATATCATCAGCACTCCGCACCACCACGTCGCGGCGCATTCCACTATTTAGTACCGTCCAACTTTTAAGCCGACATTATTCCTCGTTGTCTGGTCCTAGCGTCCTTTCGACCCCCATTTCTCCGCCTCCAGTGAGAATCAACAGACAAAAGAACGAATACAACAAAACACTCTGAGAAAAGGATGCCATCTCGAGTGATTCGCCTCCTCAAGCAAACAACAAAGCAAGACTGGGTCCGTCTGCAGTAGTGACCCTCCTTTGGTCTCTCGCTCTCGTGGCGGCCCTCCAAGAGCCAGCCAAATCAAATTGACCGACTCGCTATCTCCCAGATCTCAATAGAAAGAGAATAAATCACGCCTTTCTCTATCAATCTACTAGCAACTATTCTCCAGTCATCCACTAAAGGCGGTGGAGTGCTTCCCGTCCATCCTTACCCTCCACCCTCCGTCCTCGCTCTCCCAGTCACTCTTTTGACCCGTCGACTTTGTCACTCTCTCCAGAACTCTTCTGCAGAACCACAGGGCCAGCCCGATATCGACCCCCATACTGTCATACCTGAACCCCTTGTCGCCGCCCACTGTCACACGCTTTCCGTGTTCTGTGCTCTGCTTTGTTTTTTCTTCTTTATTCCCTTTATGTCCTTTTTCCCGTTCCTTTTTATTCTCGCATTCCGTCTTTGCTTGGATCCCTAGCCTCGCGTTATTCTTCACCGGCACTTGTCATTGCCCATCGTCATCATCGGCATTACTATCATTATTGGCATTCTCGCCGCGCGGAAATCCGGGGAACGAACGACGTCTGAATTCCAAGATCAAAGATCAGATAGCAGACGATACCACGAGATAATCTGATCAATAGCGCCAACTCGCCGACACACCCTAGTCGTGATACCAACAATTACGCTTGCGCGGACCCGTGCGCTGGCCATCCACTCACTCTACCTCGCACATTATCAGTCATACTCTAGCCAGTGTGCTTTCACGACAGCCTCGGTCGGGTACAACAGACTGAGTGAGCAATGGGCGACGACTCTGCAGGATCCTGATCTCTGACTCTCTTGATCTGCACGTCTCGACTTATTCGACTCCTTCGGCTCGACGAATAACAGCCCCCAATCGTTGTGTACGGTGCAACAATACAACATCAGCAACGACTTGCCAGCCTTGTCAGCAACACCTTGTCGCCATCCTAGACGCGACAGCGGCCGAGGCAATTGCCGAGCCTAGACGTCGACGGCCACCCGAATGTAGTTGTCGCAGCCGGCCGTTTCTCCGACTCTCCGACCCGCCGTATCCTTATTCGACTTGTACGAGGTACATACCGCACGGGCAATTCCCAACACCTCGCGATGCCGACCCCATCCTCCCACACCGAACCCGAGGCCGTGAGCCTCAACTCGACATGCCCTGAAGACCAGATAGATCGCGTGGAAACCCGGTCTCTACAATCACGAGTCTATGACGAGATCAATGAGTCATCAGCAGCCGAATCTGCAGCGCAAGATACAATCGTGGAGGACGGCACCAGCAGTCCTAGCGACACTCTCCAAAACGACCAGTCACAGTACTCTGCCGACGGGCCGCAGTCGCCATACACACCGTCATCGCCGGCCATGTCCCCAAGCACACTACACGACGACGAGCAGCACACTGATGCCGCAGACAAACAGGCTGAAATGGAAATCGGCGAACGGCATTCAACTACGGCCTACGGATCGCCATCGGGAAGTCGAGGCGCCCGAGCTGCTCCTGGTGGCATCAGCGGAAGACGTTTCAACATTCGGGGACCCACCGTCCCGTATGCAGCTCGTCTAGACAGTCAAATGGTGGCTCGCTATTCTATCCCCGAGGCAGACATCTGGCAGCCGACTGGAACTGATCAGGTGGCGACCAGCCAAGCAAGCAGTAGGCCCAGCACAAAGCATGGCGTGTCGACTGACGACGTCTGGGGAGACGACGATCTCGAAGACGACTATATGTATCCCGAGAACTCGCCGTCCTACATGCCATGCGATCCAACAAGTCTACGGGTATGTCTTTTTGTTTAATTTACGACGTATTTTCCCGACGCAACACTGACTGACAATCCAGATCGTCCATTCCTACTCGTCAAAATTCCTCCGTCCCGGCAGCCGATTTGTGGGCACGCAGCAGTCAGAGCGGCAGGTGTATGACGTGCAGGTCGAGATCAAACACGTTGATCTGCGGGAATCGTTTTTGAGCGGCTACTTGCGGATACAAGGTATGAATACTCGCACAAAGTGCCAACGGCGTACAGCCGCTAGTTACCGATGAACAAGGCTGACAACGATCCGTGTAACAGGTCTCACTGAAGATCACCCGACACTGACGACATACTTTGAGGGCGAGATTATTGGCTCAAAATACGGCTTCAATACCAAACACCAGACCTGGGGCGCGAACGGCAACATCGACATGTCGCACTGGGCCAAGTTTGGCGCGTTCCGGCCATATGCGAAGCCGGCGAAGAAGGGCGGCATCTATACGATCAAGGACCACCTGCAGAAAGAGAACATTTTTATGCGGTGGAAGGAGCACTTCCTTGTCCCAAACCACCGGGTGCGGACTATCCACGGCGCCAGTTTCGAGGGCTTCTACTATATTTGCTTCAACCAGGTGGAGGGTGTTGTGCACGGCATCTACTTTCACTCCAAAAGCGAGAAGTAAGTACTTTGTGTTCTCTGACCAAGGTCTAAGAAGAAAAATGCTGACAGACAGGTTCCAACAACTCGAACTCAAACACGTCGAAGACAAAGGTTGCCATAGTGCAGTCGAGTTCCGTTAAACGGATTATTCAACCCATATTTTAACGCCTAACGATATAATACCCTCCCTCCTCCCATGACATCCACGACTCACCTAACCTCTCACTTCTATACGAAGGGATACGAAGGGGTACTCATCTTCCCGACCATTGCGCTTTTGTGTTAGCATGCGTCTTTGATTTCTATTTTTTTCGACTTGTTCTTTTTTTCTCTCTTTATTCTTTTCTGTTCCTAGCGATGGCGGGTTGCTTTCATGTTGTTTAATTTGCTTTTACGCGGGCGGCATGCAAAAAGCACCATCTGAAACATGACTGCTGTTTGTTTCCTGTATCTTCGGGCTTTATCTCCCTAGATGCCCGGGACTTTTCATATGTCTTTTGAATAATTCACACAGAACTGATATGAACGGGCATTGAATTACAAGCAGGCGCTCTTTTCGTTTCTCTCACTTGAACCCTTTTGGAATGATATCTGTGTTCATGATTCTATTGTAATGCTATGGTATATGAGTTGTTAGTTATGTTATTGACGTTATAATGGGCCCGGCTGGGCTTCTGACGGTGGTTTTGAGTCGTCGGTCGGGGCTTTTGATTGTGGCTCCGGTCGTGACTCGACATCCTCCAGCTTTGCACTCTCCAAGGCTGACTTCAGCTTGTCCACATCCACCTGTTGTGCTTGTGGCGATGCTGCAGACTTTGCTGGCGTGCTTCCTTCTGGCGACTCAAACTTGCTAAAGTAGCCCTTGCGGAAAGGGTTCAGGTCATTGGCAGTCTGGCCGCCCAGCTTGGGTGCTTCGATGGCATTCTTGGCAGCAAGGGCAGCCTGGTCGACCTCGGCATCAGGTATGCGGCGGTAGGTGATCAAGCGCCGCGACCATTTGTTAAAGACTTGTGTGCACACGGACAGGAGGCACAGGCACGGGTGTGTTGGCACAGGCAGCTCCTGTGATTCGTCGTTGGCTGTCGGCATCCAGAAGCTGAGGCGACCGTCGTCGACAAGTGTGTCCGCAGCGAACCGCAGCAGGTCGTCGAGCAGCGCTGTGAAACTGTAGGGCTGCTTGGGCGGGATAAAGGTCGGGTCCTTGAACATTTTCCGTCCGGCCTCGACAACCCAGGGCTTCTTCTCGGGGTTGCGCACGCCGAGCACGCGCGGGCCTTCACGCACACCGTAGGGGGGGTCGCAGATGATGCCGTCGATCCAGCGGTTATTGGAGGTGCCGTCGCCAGCAACGCCGCGGCGCAGCGGGATGTGCGTCAGATCGGCCGTGAAAACATCGCCGAAGCCGGACAGGATGCCGTACTGCTCAAAGTTGCCGCGCACATCGCAGCGGCCCGTGCGGCTGCCACCGCTGCCACCAGCGCCATTGATTCCGGCCGTTGAGCCACGCACCGCGCGTCCGTCGATGTCGCTGCCGAATGCGACGGCACCCCAGTGTGCAGCCGCCACTGGGAAACTGCCCGTACCGACAAATGGGTCGTAGAACAGCTTTCCTGGTGCAGCAAGTGCCATGTTGGCTGTGAGCAGCGACAGCTCAGCGTCCATGCTGGTAGTGGCGATATAGCGGCGCTTCTTGAGGTCAAAGGTGAGACTGGCATCGCGCGCAGTGCCGGCAACGTAGCGGCCAAGATACAGAAAGTCTGGCTCTGTCAGGCCCTCCTTCATGGAGCCCAGCTTCCAGTGCTCAAAGACAGTCAGCACGAGCTCGGGGTCGCGCATGTCAATGTCGCCGTCGAGGGGCAGCACGGCGCCGAAGCTGTCGATGAGCTCGAGGCGGGCCTTGTTGCTGCGCTTTCCCTGGAACGAATCCGACACGAGCTTGAAGGTAGAGTTTTTGTAGGGCACGACCAGCTGTGCAGAGCGCGAGCTGATGTCTTTGTAGAACTCGGGGACGTTGGGCGCCATGCCCCAGAGGCTGTGGATGGACTGGGTCAAGAGAGACCGGCGCACGAGCTTCTTGGCGGCCGCATCGTCGGCCAGCCGAACAATACAAAACGGCGACTATTCGTCAGCTATCTGTATCAAATCAAATAATATATAAACTAGACTTACATCTTTGATGTACGAGGTGATCTCCAGCTTGACGTCTTCGAGGCAGGCCAGCGCCTCGATCTCGGCGATGCGGAACGACTCGTGCGACTGGCTGAAACGCACGAGGTACTCCATAGCTGTATGTTTATCTGTGTATATAGTCTGAAATTTATAGCACTTTCATGAGACGACGAGATGCCAAAGATACCATCAAGGGTTGGTGGGATATGAGAGTTGACGTTGAAAATTTAAGTGGGTCTGAAAAAATGATGTGAAAATGGCGGTACACTGGCATCTCACTGCACTGGCGCACGGCAGCTAGTGACTGCACACTAACAGTCGCGGTCGATATTCATAAACTTTTAAATCTCATAAATCTCACAAATAAACGACTGTTTACGCAAAAACAAATCAAGATGATGCCCTTTGCGCCAGCGCGGTCGGTCCTGCAGGAGACAAAATGCTACTTTTCACACGGCACCATGGGCCGCATCGACCCCCATCAGCCGCCGGCCATTGAGAGCGTACCCGCGGACGCCGCGCCGTCGTCGGCCGATACCACGCAAACCAGCCATGATCCCAGCCAGCCCAGACGTCTGCGCAAGCCCTGGTCTAGCATCCAGGCCCTCGACTTTGTGAGCCAGCTGGACCTGGTGCTGCCCAAGGACCAGGCGCAGGCAGTGCAGCAGAAGCTGGCGGAGCGCGATGCCGGGGCGTCGACGATGCTCAGAACAGCCCAGCCAAAGTATGCGCGGGTCACGATGACGCTGCGGCAGATTCTCGAAGGGCCCTTTTACACGGAATACGTCCAGGCAGGCAACATCATGATGCTGTGCCAAGGGCGCGTCGGCCAGGACAATGTCGTGTCGCTGCGGAACGGCCACCTAACTCTCTACATGCAGCGGCAGTCCTACGAGTCGGCCGGCCTGCAGGGCAAGCCGCACGGAGCTACAGGCGGCCGCAATTTCCGTCCTCGATGGGGTGAGTCTACTTAAATTCACAACTTCATCGTGAGCACTGATTACTAACATCTTACTAATTATAGTCGTCGAGAGTGATCTCAACACCAAGACGATGAACCCCGGCCAGCCGGGTCACAACCGACTGCTCCGGGCCTGCGACAATGTCTTTTCCGCCCCTGTCACCTGGTTGTTCTGCAACATGTTTGACAGTAAGTGTCATAAATTCTTGATCATTTCTATGAGTATATCTATGCTCTATCAAAAAGGGTAATAACTAACAAACAGCACCCTCTCCTGATCCTCTGGATGCATTTAACCCCAAGCACATTACTGTCTCGCCCACAGTCATCAACAACAGCGGTGTTGCACTGCCACACCTTGGCCGTCCTGCCAGTTTGTTGGTGGCCGACGATGCCAGCGGCTCCAACCAGCCAGGCAAGCGCAGACGCAAGAGCGATGCCGCCATGTCGGACAGCCGCCTTGAGATGGAAGAGTCCACTACAGAGCTATACGAGTGGCTGTCGCTCGTGCGTCTCGGCAGCCCCCGCGTCGATGCCGGCGACAACATCGATCCGTATCTATGCCGGTACACCGTTCCGGGGTCTGGTGCGGGCGGCCTCGTGGCCACGGGCGACGTCTCGGTGCTGCGGTGGACAGGCTTCTTCTCGCCCACGTGGGCATGCCAGACCTTGCTAGACGTCGTGCAGGCAATGCAGTCTGTGCCGACGTCGGCGTCGTCCTGGTTTTCTTTGAGCGTGTCGAGCTTCTCGTCGTCAAAAGGCATCGCCGGCGACTGCGCCGAGTGCACGTTCTTCCGGCCGGCTGACGCGCCGCAAGAGTACCTCCTTTGGGATATCCACAGCCACGAGTAGTTGTCTTCACGAAACAACCAAAGTTGGATAGTCGAAAGTTACTCGCGGCCCAGCAGGGCGTCCTCGACAATCTTGCGCAGCTCGGCCTGGCCTGCATCCGTGTGGAAGTCGGGCCGCGCTGCAAGCTCCTCGATACGCCGGCGGAACTCGGGGTCGACGGGCAGGCCATCGGCGCCGTCAGCCGACTCGCCCTCGACTTCAGATGCAGGCACGGCACCCATGGTCACGGTCATACCCTCGGGCGGCGGGGGCAGCGTACCGTCGACAAGCACAGCCGACGCTGCGTCCAGGACCGCCTGCAAGCCCGAGAGGTACTCGGCAACCTCGGGGAAGTCACCGTCCTCGGTAATCTTGTCGGCAGCAGTGCGGCCCTCGTCGCCGACCAGGGTCGGGTCCAGCTTAAGCTCCTCGATAAGGCAGCGCGCAGCGTCGACGGTCTCGACGACAAACAGAGCGGTCTCGTTGTCCTCGTCGCGCAGGTCGACGGGCACGTTAAGCTCGTTGACGAGGGTGCGCAACAGGTCGAGGTGATTGTAGCTGGCGGCGGCGTGGATGAGCGAGTAGCCGTGCTCGTCTTGCTGGACGGCGAGCTCTGGGTTGGCGCGCAGCAGCGGCAGCAGCTCGGGGCTGTTGTCGGACGCCATGATGTACTGGTTGGGTGCCATGATTTCTGTTTTTGTTGCTGTAGAGCTATAAATCTAGAATAGTTGATTCTTGAATCTACAGAGCAATTCTCAGAGAACGTTGTTGACATACAAAGTAGCAGAAAATTATGACGGTGCGGGGCAGGCAGCAGCTTCGATGTGGGTCCCCGTTTACACCAAGCTCGCGCGATTGTAAACAGTCTCACGACGACGGCAGTGTAATAGAATCGCATTGTGATGGTTCCATCAATTGTATATTATTCTTAAAACATTTTCAGTTTATTTATAGATAGATTTTCAGTCATTAGAATTTATAGATAATTTTAGGTTTTGATTTCTCATTTAGTTGTGTTTTTTGGTATGAATTTTGAATAAATTTGTTTTCTTTTCATTTGTTGTACATTTGTACAGGAAACGGTGACAGAATATGAAAAAGTTGCATGACACTTGGTCAAGATCTTTGAATGCACAACGAAAACAAGTACAGACAACTCAGCTTGTATTAGCACTCCTACAAGCAAATCTTTATCATGCACAAACACACGGAAATCAACTGCTCAGCTCATATACACCCTCTACCTGAGATCTAGATAGCAGTTATGCATACATTACTAGAAAAGAACATCTCTAGGTAACGTTAACCGCATGCTTACAAGTCACGCCGCTCACATTTGCCACTTAGCTTGCCATCGCGCGGCATGATGCCGTATCTAGTCTTGATGGCTTCACAATGGAAGATAAGGCTTGTCGTGGTCAGAGACGAGCCAGTCAGAGACGATGGACATACTTCCACTGCTGTGTCTCTGTAATCGTCAGGATTTCTGGAATTGCTTAGATTGCTACTTGATACTGATTGCCAGCCCTGTTCTGCCGTGTCACACGAGAATGCAGCTCATCTAGCAACCGGAGATGGCCGTTGTCGATCGCTGCTGGACACTGAACGACGTGGCTGTAGATCATGCTCTGTATTTCATAAGCCGTGTGATAGACACACTGAGAGTGAATGTAACTGACTTGCGTTTGTATCTATCACGGCAGTACGGTGGCACCGGTTGGACGACTATCCGGCTCGGCACGGACGGGAGTGGTAGCAACTCGCTAGACTGCACGCATCGCTTCCGAAGAGTTCCAATAACATGGCACTATATGAATGGAACTCCATATCTACATCAAGTATCAAAGTTATAAAGTACAGTCGGTGTGGCCCGCGACAAAGGCATTTATCGAGAATATCTGGGACATTATGTGATGTAACGGCCGGACACGATCGAGTAAGTGGGCCTCTTGGAGATGGAAGAAAAAAATAGACGGACAACATGCTGCCTGCAGTGATAGATGCTGGAAACAATGCACTGCAGAAAAGGCAGAACATGAGAACAAGGAGGCAGCATGTCGACGACTGCTTGACGCCACTGTCGAAGCCGGCCACGAGATATGCAGGTGTGCAGACCCAGGATGTGTCCCGTCATCCAGGACGATGGGCCCTGGAGGCTTACACGCTTCCGGGTTCCCCTGTCAAAGGCCTGCTGTATTTGAGGCGGTAAAGTGCCCTGTATAACTGATACTGTAGACCATTAGATCTAATATCCGTCGTTGTTGCTGCTGCTGTTATATGCCGTGGATGTTATCGATCTTGTTTTGACCTTGCCACTCCAGCGGTGGCTTGCTCGCCAGTAAACCTTATTTGTCGCCTCATTTTATCGGGCTGATCTGATGAATAATTACTGATTGAATGACAACAGTTGACAGTATCTTAAATGAGAAAGACGGGATTTGAAAACAAAACCCAAAATACTAAACAAGATTATTCCAGGCTATTTAGACAAATACCATTCGATTAAAAAGGAACAAAAACCAGCAAAAACACAGCAAAATGAAAAGACACCTTATTCAAGTGCAACAGAGTAACAAAAATGCAAAAAAAGAACAGAGTTCAGTTTCCTTTACAGGCGCATCAGGATTTGAGCCCGATGCGGGGGTCGAACCCGCAACCTTGAGATTAAGAGTCTCACGCTCTACCGATTGAGCTAACCGGGCGTTGTTGAGAACTGAGACTCTGCTGTTGATGATTGGCCAGCGCTTCCTAGGATATTAGAAGGATAAAGAATATTAGATCAGAGAAAATAATCAAACATACTGAGTACGCGATGCCTCTGATTAAGATTGATGTCGGGTTTTGGGTAGTTCCCTTTTGGATCATCACTTCCACGTGGTTGTTCCCGTTCTTGCCCCGATCCTGGCGCGTGGCCCGCTCACTCTTGATCTTGGTCGCTCCTTCCTTTCTGGTACGATACCATTCCCATCATGAAACAGCCGCGTCGCTCTTTCCTAGACAGGCCATAACAGGGTGTAATGCAACTACCTCCTTCCCAGATAGCTAATTCCGAGGAACGAGGCTATCAAAGTGATATCGACGATAAATGGCATGATGATTAAGCTATATTTGAATCAAATTATATGCAAAAGTTTCGGGGGGTTGAATTTCGCACTTTGGATCTAGTTGGTCGTTTCAGTGCATCTCTTTACATGCACAAGCCACGGATCGGCATTGAACCACGCTTTGTCTGCGTCTGGTGTCTGTCCTTGTTAATTTCTCCGAAGCATGTACTTCGTAGTTGTGATTCCTCGTTTGATTTATCATTCTTTTCGACAGAGTACCTCTGTATTGAGTACATGTTATTTCTTTACAATCCTCAATCGTTCTGTTGCTGCCCCGATGCAACCCCCCAAGAGCCAACCCGCACTCCACCATCGTCGACACCCACCACTGGCCAGACTAGACTGATCGCCGGCCACCGACGGGCACAGTCGAGTTACAGTCATCAACGCCGCACTTGATTACCTATTGCTATCGACGCTCGGTCAGGATTGCCAATCTGTGTTCCTTTGCTCCCACATATGCCCGCAGAATACATCCTCACAACTCCCAACTCTGTGCTCGGCTTTTCTCTGTACTGGGAATCTCGGGAATACCCCCCCTTGCAACGTTCACCCCACACCCATCTTGTTGCACTCTACGAAGTACTCCTTCTCTCCTTCGTCTCCTTCGTTTCTCTCCTCTCCGCTCCTCTCCCGTTCCGGCTCAAACTGCTCGCCTTCAATTATCAGAAGTACGCGCATGCTGTGGTCGGCTACACGGTGCACCTCCTCCAGGTCAAACGACCACCAGCCCCAGTATCTCCATGTATCTGTACAGCCATTAATCTCTGCCTGTGCTGATCGCATCTTGTATTATCTTTTATGATTACTGTATTACTCAAGTAGATATAAGAGAGGATAAGACGACCATCGCCTCGTTTCTCTACTTTGTACCTTTGCCTCGCCCACCCTGCACTTGCGCGCTTCGACAGCGAGACCCGGCCACATCCGCTCCTCTCTCCCGCCGCTAACGTCTTTTGCGCTTTAAAATCCCCGCGGCCCCAGCTCACTCTAATCCGATTTTCTGACCAGCTACTGTCACAAGCTCACACTATTCAAACTATTCACACTATTTCATGCCCAGCTCTCTACCCGATCCTGGTTGGCACCAAAGCTTACACAACCAGTCAACGTAGCCGCATCCCTAGCGTCTTTGCGGCAGGGCCTCGACAGTTTCCAGCGTACCCGCCGTTATTCAAACGCGCAGTTTTCGTCGTCTTTCGTGCTCGTCTTGTGTGCTTGGTCGTCTGGTGTTGTCTCAGATCTTCTGCAAGCCTACCCTCTTCTGGCTTGCATCAATGTTCTAGATTCGAGATTCCAGATTCTGCATTCTGGATCGGGCTAGGGCTTGCCTGCAGCATTGGCCGGCACGGCACGACACTAAACACATCTCACAAAGTGAACAATCATCAGACAACTTCAAACAAAATCAAAGGAGACAACTGCTAGCGAGCCATCGTCGAGGCTAGAATACGACTCCGCGACACTCACCCGGAAAAAAGAAAGGAATTGCAACTGCAACCTCAAAAGCAACACCAGCTAAACGCATCATCCTGCCGCCCCTCTTCTACACCCTGGTCACCCTTTTCTTTCTTTTTTCATCTTCTTCTTCAACCTTCTTCCCCTCTCCTCCCGCTCCTCTCATCCAGCTCGTCATAACTCACTTCACCGTTGCAGACCTCATCCCACACCTGCAGACTCTACTCCTTGCTCCTCTGCAGCACCACCGGGACCGCCCTAATTCGTACCGGCCCCGCTGCCCTGGTCTTCCGCCGCCCTGCCATATCCGCATTTTCTTGCTTTCACCTGCTCTAGTCTCGATACTCTAGACTCATAAGGTGCCCAACCATTCTCTACAGTTTGTGGTTCTCGCCCTGTCCGCTTTCCTGGCCCGGGCGGTTCCAGCACCAATAGCGACTGCATTGCATGCCATTTCATCGCCTGGCCTGCATGCCCATGTCTGTTTGCCTACTGGCTACGCCTTTTCCTGCCCCGGTTGATATATCCCTCGATCTCTGATACTTTGCAGTATTGCGACTTTGACTCTACTGCTTGGCCTCGAGCTGTCACATCTCATCCCACCACCCCAACGTGACCTGCTGCTTTGCTGGCCCCGGCCTCGACCTTGGCTAGGATACATCTATCCGCATATTAAAGCAGCCCAACTATAAAGAGAGACACAAGCCTGCTATTTCTGGACTCAGTGTCTCCTAGGTCACTCGGATTATATCCCCAACTAATTTAAACGCTTCGTTTGGACGCCCACGTCAATATGGCCGCCGCCAACTGGGATCTGAGCCCGGGCGCGGGCTCCCAACAAGCTGAAGCTGGTGCCAAAACGGGCATCGCTGCCACCTCCGCCATAAACGAACCGAGAAAGGACTTGGCGCTTTATGAAAGCTCGCTCAAAGCCCTCGAAGACCTGGCTGACGCGCTGCCCGGTTTCATGACCCGTCTCAAGAACAAAGCCGACATCGATGCACGGCAACGAGTGCTGTCGCAGAGCGGCGGGTCTATTGAACAGACGGGCAGCGGCGGCGAGCAAGTCCAGCTGCGCGTGAGCGAGCGCATCGGCGAAGGCACTTTTTGTGTCGTATACAAAGCCGAGCTGCTGCCGAAAAACCCGCTCGACACACAGACAAAAGAAGTGGCTGCCAAGTTTGTACGTCTTCTTTGACGGTATTATAGGAGAAGTAAGGTGTATGCTGACATCACAGGAACTGCGCAAGACCGACTCGACCCAGCTACGAAACGAGTTCCGCATGTACAAAAAGTTCCAGCACTGCCGTAAGCCTACCTGCTCCTGGATTAAAACAGAAGCATATTACTAACATGCTAGCCGGCGTTGCTCAAATATACTCCTTTGGAGAAATGGATTTCCACAAAGTCCTTGTGATGGACCTCCTTGGACCGTCACTCGAGAGCTACTTCCAAGACTGTGGACGCCGCTTCTCCATCAAGACTGTCTGCATGCTCGCAAAACAAATGGTATGCCACATCTCTATAAAAACCTGAAAGACGTCTCGGCGTCTAACTATCTATAGATTTCCCGCGTCCAAGCTATTCACGAGCACGACCTCATCTACCGCGATATCAAGCCCGAGAACTTTCTCATGGGCGTACCCTCGTCAGACACCGCTAATTTGGTGTACCTCATCGACTACGGCATGGCAAAGGTCTACCGCGACACCGAAACGAACAAGCACATTCCCTACGGCGAGGCCCAGTCGCTGTCTGGCACTGCCCGCTACATGAGCATCAACGCCCACCGCCGCTGTACCCAGTCCCGTCGCGATGATCTCGAAGCACTCGGCCACGTTTTTCTCTACTTTTTGCGCGGAAACCTCCCGTGGCAGGGTGTCAAGGCTCTCCAAAACGACCAGCGCTACGACCAAATGTGCGAAAAGAAGCAGGCCACGACCATTGAAGACCTCTGCCGAGGATACCCTCCCGAGTTTGCAGAGTACTTGACATACACACGCAGCCTGTCGTTTGACGGTGACCCAGACTACGACCACATGCGCTCTCTCTTCACCAAGGTTTTGAGCGCACAGGGCGACATTGATGACAACATGTACGACTGGATCAAGCCGTCGGGTCCGGAACATACGCCAGAGCCTGCACTCAAGCCTTCAAACACTTTGCCAGTGACCATCACACCCCCGAAATCCGAAACGCCTTTGCCTCCGCAACCACACAGCGCACCACAGTCTACAGCTATTCCTTCTCCGGTGCCGAATACCGTCCAGAATACTACCCAGAATACCCAAAGTGTCAAGATCGATGGTTCATCCGAACCACCTCGGCCGATAACACCCCAGCATGCCACCAGCCAGCCAGCGCCACCGGCTGCCATCATTGCCCCTGCTTCTCCGCCGGGTGCAAAGAGAGGCCGCGCAGAGTTCGCGTCCGAGCTCCGGCCACCGACCCGCAGCAGACCAAAGCGCTCCGTCCGCACGTTTTATGACAGCGAGGCACAGCGCGCTTTGGTCACTTTGTATCGAGAAGTCATGGCTAAGCGGTACGCCTTTCACCGCGCCGTCAAGCAAAGCCGATCGGGCATCGCATCGGGCACGACGGCCGCTGCTGCTGCCACTGCCGCTCTAATCGCGCGCACCAGCAAGATGCCTGGTCCCTACGGCCGGCAGATGGCACCGGCCCGAGCCGTGGCGCCCGCGGTGATTGCACAAACTTTCACCGATAACCTCGACAAGACACTGGGCAAGGTGATTAGCGAGCTGGAGGAAATGTCGGACAAGCTGCTGCAGGACGGCGACTGGTCCGGCGCACCGCGTGTGCAGGCGTGGCTGGAAGAGGCGGATGCCGCCGCGCGTAAAGAAACGCAGCGGATCCGGCTGGAGATGGAGGAAGAGAGGAAGAAGCAGGAGGAGAGGGGTGAGAAGGAGCTGGCATCTGCGCCTCAGAGCGACGCTACTGCGGCCCCAAGGCCATCTGCAACTGTCAGCTCACCATATTCATACCAACATTCCTACTCGTACCCGTCCGCCCTCAGACAGCCCGGCCAGCAACATGGCCAGCGCCCAGGCGGAAGAGTACTGATCGATATTGATCCACTGGAAGCCGGAAACCCGAGGCCTGAGGGCCAGCAGCGGCTCTACCAGTCTGAGATCGATATGACACCTCTGGAGGCTCTCGAAGTCGACGATAGCCCAGAGCAGGAGGATGATTTCAGGATTGCAGAGATGGACCTTCGTGCTCGGTTTGGCCGGCGTGGAACTGGCAGTGGCTATGCCGCGGGAGGGTTTGGCGAGCATAGACAGCCGTTCTCGCAGCCGATGATGCCTGCGCAGTCCACCTCATCTGCTGTCCCTGTTCCTCCTGTTGCTGCCGCTGCAAGTCCCTCAGCACAGACACCCTCGGCTACGATCAGCGTTGATATCGAGACGCCCGCGCCCTTGGTGCCAGATGTCGAGCCAGCTATACCGACTATTGAGGCAGCGCCTCCAGCTACGCCCCATATCGACTCGGTTGCGGCACCCGTCCCCGTCCCCGACTTTCCACGAGCTAGTCCCTCGGCGGCAGTGCGGACGGGGATGAACGACCTGTCGATCGGGGCCGACCACATTGCCATTGACAGCAACATTGACGCCGACGACGGTGACGACTCTGATGACGACGAGCCGATCGAGCTTGTGTATCGCACAGCCTCGGGAACCCGAAAGGTCATGCGAGTCCCCCACCGCGGCTGAGCCCTACATCCTCTATCCTATATATCATCACATCTCTTAGTTATATACCTCGTAATTTCAGTTCATATACTCTTGCATTATAATCTTTTTAAGTTTCCATTCGACGGAAGTTTATTTCGTCTTGCTCTCCTCCTGCAGCCTTGTGCACTGACAGTATGCCGCCCCCTTGCCAAAACAAAATACAGTAATAAAGCAAATGCATAACGTGAAGATATTCGCAAAAAAGACAGATCCGAACCGGCGTTTATGCGTAAAAGTTGACGGTCTAGAATGTTAGCGAAATTCAAACAACAGGAGTGATAACAGCATTTACTTACATCCTTCTTCTTGGCCTGCACCTCGGCAATGGCGTCGACGTAGTGCTCGTGGCTGATCTGGTTCTTGCCCATGCGCAGAGCAATCATACCAGCCTCGACACACACCGCCTTGAGCATGGCACCACCAAACTCGTCTGTGCTGCGCGCCAGCTCGCCCCAGTTGACGTGCGAGTTGACCTTCATCTTGCGACTGTGGATCTTCATGATTTGCGCGCGCGCCTCCTCGTTGGGCAGCGGGAACTCGATCTTGCGGTCCAGACGACCGGAACGCAGTAGCGCAGGATCCAGGACGTCAATGCGGTTGGTGGCGGCCAGCACCTTGATGCGGTCGTCGGATGCGAAACCGTCCAGCTGGTTTAGCAGCTCCAGCATTGTCCGCTGGACTTCACGGTCACCCGACTTTTCGGAATCGAAACGCTTGGTACCGACGGCGTCCAGCTCGTCGATGAAGATGATGGAGGGGGCCTTCTCCTTGGCCAGCGCGAAACAGTCGCGCACCAGCTTTGCACCGTCACCAATGAACATTTGAACGAGCTGGGGACCGGCCAGCTTCAGGAACGTTGCGTCCGTCTGGGCGGCACAAGCACGTGCCAGCAGCGTCTTGCCTGTACCGGGAGGACCGTACATCAGGGCGCCTGCAATGTTAGTAAATGGCAATAAAACTAAAGAAATGGAATATCAAACTCACCCTTTGGTGCCTTGATACCAATCTTCTTGAACCGCTCAGCCTCGCGCATGGGCCAGACAATGGCCTCCACAAGCTCCTCGATCTGCTTGTCTAGGCCACCGACATCGGTGTACTTCTCTGTCGGCTTCTCGTCAACCTCCATGGCCTTGACGCGGCTGTCGTACTCGGCTGGCAGGGTGTCCAAAATCAGATACGAGTCCTTGTTGACACCGATGAGGTCACCAGGCTTCAGCTCGTCGGGGTCGACCAGGCCGATCAGGGGCAGGAAAATGGTTTGCCGTGTGGATGTCTTGATGACGGCAGACTTGCCCACACGGACGGCGTCGAGGTCAATGTTAGCGCCCTCCTCCGAGGACTCGGCGGTCGGGTCGAGGTCGAGCAGCTCGACGACGTTGCCCACCAGATACGGGAGTTGTCTATCGGTTAGTCAGTTTCGCTGAAGCGAGAGCCAGCACATTCTAAAGCACCCACCTGTTGTTGGCAATCTTCTCCTGGTTGTCTTTGATCTTGTCGTTCATGGCGTTCTTCTCGTGCTCCAACCGCTGGTACTCGCTCTTGATGATGCGTGCCTCGTTCTCCAGTAGCCTCCGGCGGTTGTTAATCTCGACCGTGCTGAGGCTGAGAATCTCGTCGTCCAGGACATCGTCCTCGTCCTCCTCGTCCTCCTCTGCGTCCTTCATGTCTGCATCGCCGGCAGCACCACCGGCATTACCGCTGGCACCGCCCTTGTTGTCCTTGGCGTCCTTGTCCTTGTCATCGCCGTCCTTCTTGTCGTCCTCCTCGCGCTCGTGACGCTCAATGTCGTCGAGCTCCTCAAGTGTAGACATGATGAATGTTGGTGAGTAGGGTAGAGGTTATCGTAGGTGTTGAGGCTGAGTTGAAGCTTCGACGTCCGGGGATGAGGGGCGGCGAGAGCTGAGTATAGTTTGATGTGAGAGAGAGATCCGTGCTGTAGGTACACTAACAGCTGTCGTGAATGTGCAAGTACAGAGGTGTGTAGGTACCGAGTTCGAGTGGATCGAGATATCGGAGAGGTGGTGTCGAGAGGGATGATGCAAGGCCGTTGTTTGTAATGTTGGAAGCTTCCACGCAGCCGCTGCCCTGTGTTTGGCTAGTGTGGCTAGTCGCCAGGCTGGAGAGCTACGACTACCAATCCAGCATAGCAAATTCACAGGCAGGCGCCGTAGCGCGCGTCGCCATTGCCACTATTCAAGTACACGTGACTGGTCATAGCTGATCCCCACGTGACCACATTTACATGCAGTTGAGATCATCAATGACGCTCTCTCACTCTACTCTCTACTTTCTACAAAGATGATTTATTTCTGAATTAATAGTTTGATATATAGACTGTTACTGTATTTCCAGCGCATGCAAGAAAGCCGCATGCATAGTAACCGAAAGAAAGCACAGTAAGCCCAACGCCCATCGCAAGAAAGGTAAAAACAAATGAAACATAAACAAGATGAAATAAACAACTGGGGATATAAGAAAACAAGGTGATAAGGGGGTATACAGTGAGATATGTACAAGATAAAGACTGGGTGAAGGTGCTGTTGTGTGGCATGTGGTGGCGTGGGAGAGACGGCTACTCGTCGTCGACAATTCTGCTGGCGATCTGGCCAATGTAAGGCAGTTCATATCTGGAGAAGTATTAGCAATCAGCTACAAATAAAAAGGAAGGAGTAATCCAGCTATAACAAACCTATCCAGGGTGTCGGCGTCGCGATAGGCGTTGAGCGTCAGCCAGCCAATGAGGCCGATATCAGATAGGAACAGCACCCAGCTGAGGAACGACGAGCGGTGCAGCAGGAGGTGCAGCAGAAGCATGATTGTGAAGAGCAGACTGCCCTGCCATGCGTGGAAGCTATTCTGTCAGTAAAGCGCTGCAAGAAGATGCCTTAAACATGAAGACCTACCGGACATAATCGCTCTTGCGCTCGAGGATGAGCAGCATGACCGAGCCAAAGGGCGGCACCATGAGGTACGCCATGCACGCCTCATAGTCCAGGCGCAGGCCCAAGCTTGTGTCGAACTCGTTGATCACATTGTCGCGGCCGCCGTCGTAGAGCACGTCGGGAGTGCCGCCGCCGAAACCGCCTTCCAGGTCGTCGTGGCCGCCGCCATTTCCTCCCTGCTGGTATGAAAAGTAGTTCGGGCTTGAAATGCTGTTGGACCAGCGGCGCTGCGGCTGTGGGTGTTGCAGAGGCGGCGGGCTGGCGGTGCTGGCCTGTGGCTGCTTGGGAGAGAATGACCGGTGCTCGAGCGATGCGCGCGGAGACGCAGCGGAGACGCCTGGCGGCGACATGGCGCGCTCGTGCTCTGGAGGCGACGACTGGTACGGAGCAAAGTCCATGGTGAATGTGCTGTCTTGTTCGGCGATACTCGGCGATGATCGGGGGTGCTCAAGGATGGAGTCGTCGCGTCGCGGTCTATCGCGCCGGGTTGTCGATCGCGCGGGGATGTCAGGCGAGCGCAGTAGAATTGGTGAACAGAGCTGACGGGTTGTTTGAAGTCACAAGGATCGCTAGGAACAGGGCGCAAGTCGTTGTAAATCGTGGGTTGAATCAGCAATGCGATGCGTCTTATAGATGACGACGATGTGCGGAGAAGAGGCAGTTCGTAGATAGGCATGCATGGGAGCTAGGGTGGGCAGCTGTTGCTATTCTGGAGCTGTAATTAGGTGGTAATATGCGCTAGACCGCGGTAGGCTGGCACCGTAAATTGACAGTGTTACTAGCACTCTTGCACTGTGCTCTAACGTCTTCGTCACGTTCATGTCTCTGCTATGCGGTTTGTTCTAAAATGTTTGTTTCGTTACATGATATATTGTCTAATGTACAGAGCTTCTTTCGGCTCATATATTCCCGCTTTTTCATGCTCACTTGGTCTCCTCCTTGGCCTCGGCAGCACCCTCCGCGGCGGCCTCCTTGGGCTTGGCCTCGTCCTCCAGCTGCACCTTGCGGCCCTCCATTGTCATCCACAGGCTCTTGCTGGCACCCTCCAGAGCAGCCGTCAGGCCCAGGCCCGCGCTCTGCAGCAAGTGCACCAGCTGTGCCTGCAGACCGGCACGGCCGCCCTCGATCGAACCGACCCACTTCAGGCCCTCCGAGTCAAACGCCTTGCTCTCGACACGGCCGCCGATGAGCAGCAGCTTGGGCAGCGCACCCTGGACTAGTGGCTCGTAGTAGCCGGGGTTCTTCTTGCGTGATGGCGGCGGGAACTTGGGCGGGCTGGGAGCCAGCACAGACAGGGCAGCAGCCAGGTGCGCGGGGGACACGTCGGGGAATGTCACCAGCATCAGGGGTCCCACAAGCAGGGGCTGCAGCTGGGCGTAGGAAGAGTCCTCGGCGGTAGTCAGGCCATCTGCCATGGCCTTCTTGACGGCCGCGGCCGCGGCGTCAGACACGTCTTGGTTGTAGATGGCACCGGCCTTGCCGCGGCCACGGACAACAGCAGCCGTTGACTCGGCCGTCACAGTCGAGGGGTCGTAGAACTCGGCGATACGCAGAGCCAGGTCAAAAATGCGTGTGCGAATCACCTGCATGCGGACATTGTCGGCAAAGTTCTCGGGCCACTCGATGCCCAGGGCCTTTTGGTCCTCAGACACCTTGCGCGTGGCCAGGCTCATTTCGCGGCGCAGGGCAGCCCACTCGGCACCAGTCAGGTTGTTGTGTTGGAAGAGAAGCATGAGCGGCGTTGTGCGCATCATCGAGGTGTACTGGCGCAGCAGTTGTGTCTTGCGGAGAGCGGGCCGCTTTGCGCTGGGCGGTTGTGTGGGAGGGACATAGTCGGCGGGCAGCTCGAGCTTGAAGTCGGCGCTGAAAGCGGCATTGGCGGCAGTTGTGTGGAAGCCAGCAGACGACTGGCCGAGCCGTAACCTTGAAGATGTGTAGATAGAAGGCGTAGAAGTAGAAGAGGTAGTGGCACAGGCGATGCGGCACGTCGCCGACGAGGACGACGACGTCGAGGCAGCCCGTTCGGACAGGCACCGGCCCAATGAGCGCGCCAGCACAGAGTGTGTGAGCCGTGCAGGCATTATGACCGACTTTCGTAGAATAGACTCGGTGGTTGGTCGCAAAAGTTCGGCAATGGCTGGTCGGAGGTCGTCGTGTGCTGTGCCCGGCCTGGATCTCTCACGCCGTGAAGCTTTTCAGTATGGAGCCCGCTCTCACAAAAATTACAAAGAAACAGTGGGTCTCTTTCCGTCAATTGACTGCGCTCCACTGGCCTGACTAGTCCTGGGCCTTTAGAAATTGCCGTCCCTGACCGCCCTATGACTCTGCTGCTGTCAGTCACCTAAATGGCCTATTGAGGCAGGTACGACCCCCCCACGTTTGGAGCAGTTGCCCGCCATTGGACCCCGAAACAGGCAATTGATCGTTGGGAAAGAGCTACTGTTGCAAGTTCCTGGCGCTACCGTGACCACGCCGGCCGCCTTTGATTTCCAGTCACACTTCTTGTTGGTCATATTATCGTTTCTCGCATATCCGGCGTAATTAACGACTCATTTCTGCGAGTATTTCTTTGTCGGCCAAATACTCAGTGCAACGCTCTCCTACGTTGTGCATACATACATCTGGACCCCTCCCACCTCCAGCGGCAGAGCGACATCCCGAAGCGGACGTCTATAAGAGGAAGGACCACCCCGACAACTGCCATACTTCCATATCTGCATCTCTCGACACGTGCAAGACACGCTGACTCATAACATCTTCGACATACACATCTACACTCTCACAATGGCTTCTGAAACTCCCGAGTTCGTCGACATCAAGCCGTTGCTTGGACGCCTCTGGCCCTTGCCGACCGCGGGCACTCCCGTCGCGGAGGACATTGCCGATGCCGTCGCCCTCTTTTTCACCAACCAGGTTTCTGAGGCACAGGCCAGCGCCCTGCTGATGTGCCTGCACTTTACCGGCCTCGACCGTCAGGCAGATGTCATGGCGGCGTGTGCCTCGCGCATGCGCAAAGCCGCGGCCCGTGTCGACCCTGCACCGCTGCGCGAGATCGCTGCCAAGAAGTCGCTGAAGCGCGGCCAGTACAGCGGCGGCCTGTGCGATATTGTCGGCACTGGCGGTGACTCGCACAACACATTCAACGTGTCGACGGCGTCGTCGATTGTGGCGTCTGCGTTCCTGAGAATGGCCAAGCACGGCAACCGCGCATCGACAAGCAAGTCAGGCTCGGCAGATCTGCTGGCCAACCTCAAGCACCCCGGCGAGATTGAGAACGAGACCACTGATCTTGTCGCCAACCTCAACTACATTGAGCCTGCGACGCTGCCGGCCATCTACTCGACCACCAACTACGCATTCCTGTTTGCGCCCGTGTTCCACCCCGGCATGCGCTACGTCGCACCCATCCGCAAGCAGCTGCCCTGGAGAACACTTTTCAACCTGCTGGGCCCGCTGGCCAACCCCGTCGATGTGCTGGAGGACGCGCCTGCTGACGGCAGTGCCAAGCTGCCGTCTCCACTCGAGGCCCGTGTCATTGGTGTTGCGCGCCGCGAGCTGGGCCCTGTGTTTGCCGAGGCTCTGCGCATGTCTGGCGCACGCAAGGCCATGGTCGTGTGCGGCTCCGAGGAGCTGGACGAGATCTCCATCGCAGGCCCGACATACTGCTGGTGGATCCACGAGGATGCCTCGGGCAGCGTCATTATCGACCATTTCCAGCTGACGCCCGCCGACTTTGGCGTCACGGCACACCCATTGAGCGACGTGTCGCCCGGCAAGTCGCCTGCCGAGAATGCTGCCACAATGACGAGCATTCTGCAGAACCAGCGTCCGGTCGATGACCCGCTGCTGTCGTTTGTCTTTATCAACACGGCTGCACTAATGGTCGTGGCCGGTCTGCCCGAAGACAGCACACCCGGCGAGACTGCGGCAGAGGTTGTTACTGAGCGCGGTCCCGGTGGTGGCCGCTGGAAGGAGGGTGTGCGGTTGGCCCGGCTGGCAGTCAGCAGCGGCGAGGCGCGGCGGCAGTGGAAGCTGTTCGTCGAAGCAACGAACCAGATCAAGCCCAGCGCGGCGTCATAAAGCAGCTGTTTTTATTAGATCAAGATAAATAATGTAAATAATGTAAAGATATGATTCAATGTTTGAAAATTTATGGTTATAGTCTGTGTGCGGGTAAATGATTTATTGCTTTTGGGGTTTTAAAATCATTGTAAGTCATACGCTCCCGTCGTCCTACATAATAAAACAGTACACTCTACCGAGAGAGAACACCCTGGACAGATCCTGGCAGCAGTGGCTTGCCCTCGATCACAACATCGTGGATCTTATTGGCGGCCGTGCTGCCCTCCTGCAACCACCGTGCCAGCAGATCGTTGCTCTCCTTTGGCTTGACATTGGAATCGCGTGTGCCTACGGTGATGTGCGAGATCTTGTTGACGCACGTCCACGTCTCGCTTGTGCCGTCAGTGTTGCCCGATTTCTGGTCGACAAGACGCACCACCAGTGCCATGACGCGGTCATCGTAGACAACGCGCTCGAGCTGCACGCCCACCTGGCCGACCTCGGGGGTAGGGTCGACGGGGCCCGATACGCGCTCAGCCTCGGCAGCCGCAGCGGCCTCGGCATCCGTGTGCAGCTTCAAGTACCGTGCCCACAGTTCTGGGTTCTCCTTGGAAGCAGCCCGGTGCATCAGAGTGACATGGAACGCGGACTGGATACGGCGCGTCTGCTGCAGCTGCATGAAGAACCGGGACTCGTCGGGCGACAGCTTCGCAAAAGTGCGCTCCAGCTGGGCAGTGATCGACTTGGCGCTGACGTGCACAGCCATGTACTCGAGGGGCTTCTTCTTCGGCTGCTTGGGCTGCTGAGCTACCTGGCCAGCCTTGGGCGTAGCCTTTCCACGGTCAGCGACAACGTGGCGGACGGCAGGGGTGTAGCTGGCAATGGCAGCGTTGACGGCGGCATCCATGGCTTCGGCCGACGGGACCTCGGGCACGAGGCCGGGGTAGACCTGGTGCAGGTGCCGCACAATCTTTTCCACATTGGCACGGCTGCCATCTGTGGGGTCCAGGTCGACGACGGTGTCGAATCCCTCGTCGGGCGCACGCGACAAGTCGAGCGGCTCATACCGGCCCAGGAAGCCCTCCATGATGCCAACGACCTTTCCACGCTCGGACTCGGCGTGGATTGTCTGGTGGTTGTCACCGCGCGCAAACACACGCTCATGGGTCACCTTGCGGACTGCATTGATATCATCGTGCACAAAGTTGAGGGCGACCAGCTTGGCGCTCAGGTGCTGCTGCTTGACATCCTGCAGGAGCTGCTTCCGCTCATGGCGCTGTGCGTTGTTGCGGTCTGCAATCACGGCTGGGTGTGTCTCGAGCTCTTCCAGGAGCATGCGTGTGAACCGGGGTGGGCGCTTTGTGCCTGTAATGTTGTCGTTCTGGATGTGGCCGTATCCAAGCAGGTTGCCGAGGGCAACAGCAACAGTTGTCTTACCACAGCCAATGGTGGCAATGGGGACGAGAATCACGTCTTTGGTGACGGAGGCATCGTTGCTAGAGTTCTGGAGCTCGTAGTTGGCAGCATCCGCACCGTTGAGGTTCTTGAACTCGAGGAACTCGTTGCGCAGCTGGATGATGCCGTGGTTTCTATTGTAGTCGCGGGCAAGCTTGGGGTCGGCGGCGATACGCCGACGGGCATACAGCAGATACTGCTCGGTCATGGCAATGTGCTTCTTGTAGCGGGCAGGCTTGCCGGAAATGAGTGCCTTTGTGCACTCTCTCCACTGGCGGTACATCAGGTACGGCTCCTCGAACTTGTACTTGAAGAACCAATCACGGTATGGGAGCGAATTTGGCTCCGGGGACATCTGGCAGCGGATGACAAAGCCCTCCACGTCGCGGCCGTCGTGAGCACCAGTCTCGGCCACGCTCTCCAAAAACTGCCGCGTCTCGGCAATGGTCTCGATAATCTTGAGCTCAGTCTTGTGGAAACCCCACTGCTCGGCAAAATCCTGCACAAGAGCGCTGGGATATGTGCGGAACTCGGGAAGGTTGAGGTTGATACCGTGGAGGTACAGACCGGCCTTGTCGGGGCCGTATGCAAGAATGTGCTCCTCGAACTCGTCGTCACACAGCTCTGCTACCGCTGTGGCGTTGCGTGCGCGCAAGTCTCTTGCAAGGTCCTCCTTTGTCTTGCCAATCTTCTGCAGCTGCTGCACGATATGCTTCTCACCGGCACTGGAATGGCTTAACTCAACGTCGTCTCTGGCACCGGTGGAGTGCTTGCTGCACACAACTAGTGTGTTGTCAGAAAGAGCCGAGATGAAGATGATGCAGCCGTTCTCCTTGAGTGTCAGCTCGTAGGGACCGCGAGTGCACTCTTCAATGTGTGTCCACTCGGTGTCCTTGACCTCGCCAGTGTTGAAAAACTTGTCGTAGCCGCGGACGGCAATCTCAGGCTCGCCGTACTTGTTCTTGGATGTGAAAAGACCGCGCGCATATGTTGGGAGATCTGGGCGCTTGTAATCCCAGTCGTTAAACTTCCAAGAGTCGACGCAAATACCCTCTGGCGAATCCTGGACGCTAAAGCGGCTCTTCTTGACAGAGAACTTGGCCCGTTTCTTCAGCTTCACGGACTCGTCAAGGGCCTTGATGACGGCGGCAACCTCCTCTGGGTCCTGCTCCTTGAAGGGGATCTTTGGAAGAGCCGCGGTCGGCTGAGTGTCGCCCATGATCGCTTCTATATTGCTGTCTCGTTTGCCGTGCTGTGTGTCTGGTTGTCTTTTGCTGTTTGAAGCTGATTGAGTAGAGAATGAAGAGACAATGAGAGCTTCGGCGGCTTTGGGCTCTAGAGATTGATGAATATGAAGCTGCTATGAGAAGTTGTCTCCGTTACAGTTGTGTATAAGATATCAGCCTCAGTCCACCGGTCGATGAGGGGGTTGACAGCTTTATATCTCGTCGTTTGGCCGTTGAAAGTCGTGAAATGAGTCAGAGACTTGTTTGTCCGCTAGTTTCTGTCTTCTCTACAGAACAATAACTTCTTCTGTGAGGTTTGGTCGGCCTCAATTCACAAACGATGCACTGCCTCGTCGCCTGGTATCTGGGGTTCCAAATCTTCAATTTTTCAGTCGAGTCAACCGGAAGCTTTAGTGTGACTAGTAGCACGGCAGTGGTGGGCAGTAGTGCCAGTGGTGACAGTAGTGCCAGTAGTAGAAGTGGTAGTAGTGGCTTTGGTGGGGTAACAAGACTCGAGGCTCAGCGCGTAGTGCCGCAATTTGGGGATATGAGGCTGACCAGGCACCGCCGAGGGAGTCATACTTCATACTGAAGGAAGTTGCGACCGTCACATTGAACAGCTCTTTCCTCTTTCTGTTAAAGACCCAATGATTATATAATATTCTCTGAAATTGGTGATCTCGAGGAACACGTTGTTCAATCAGATAATTCTATAGAGTTGGCTTGATAGTTCCCATTGAACATATGCAGGGCCCAACAGCGTGTTAAGCTAGCCTGTCTATGTCTGTCGCGTGGGCTGCCGTGTGTGAGTACAAAGTTACAAACTATGCTTAAACTCTGCTTGCCAGCGGCGCAATGATCATATTCTCTTGTTGTTGTTTTTGTTGTAATACGAAGGTCGTGTTCTTTACACTGACGGCAGGCTTAAGGCACAGTCATCCATATATTTTTGAATATTTTTAAATATCAAAGCACAGCAAGAAACGAGCAAATCTCGAGGCAAGCTGGCATCTGCGTGGCCGCCACTTACACCTCAGACCAGGAGAGTGAAACAGAGCTGGCGGTCATCATGACATTCACGTCTCGAGTATCATATTAGCAATACCATAATAATAAATATAACGAATCTGCCAAGCTTGTCAATCGAAAGGCGAGCCAAAGTCGACTTCACTTCTTCAACGTCGCTTTCAACGTTCAGACGGCACGTGACCGCGCGCGCCTTACTAGGCAAGCACCCCGGCAGATCCGTGCCGTTGGCCGCGTTGGCGTCAATAATCCAAGGACTTAAGCTATCGGCAGCTATCGGTATCAGCTGCGGCGAGTCGCACCTACTGCTTTGGGCAATTAGTGCCTTCTTGAAGCTGGGCTTACCAATCAGTCGCAATCACACTCCAACACGCCCTTGCCCTGACTTTCTGCTGCTTCGGACCTGCAGGATGCACGGTATCGCTTCTTGCACCCTACAGGTCAGCTCTTGCAGTTCGGTACATCTTCCACTTGTCGCACAAGTGAGCTGTCGCCCCTTGATGTGTTGTCCGCCGGCCATTGATCCACGATAGACGAATCGCCAAAAGGGGAAGGAAGCACCCTGCATACCTGCCGACTCACACACATTCCGGGTATCTGTCTCTTGCCTGTTTTATCGCCAACACCATCGTCAGCCCTACATCCATTTTTGCTACTATTTTTCTCACTTTTCTCTCTTCACTATTCTTCACTTCTCTCCTCCATTTTCCATTCACTTGCGCTTCATCGACTTACAGAGTATACACATCTCCACCCGACTTTCGACACTTACACCACCGCTCTGAAACGTGCGTCATCGGCTTATATATATTCGAGGCTCTTATCAGTATACGAGCTTCTGGCGTCATCTCTTTTTTGTCTTTTTGTCTTGGATTTTTGTACTTTCTCAACCTTCTTTTTGTTTTGGGTATTGCGAATCAATTGTGCACATCAATACAGTCTACCACAGCACGTCCAATGGGCTAAACACAACATCCCGTCTGCCATACACACACACACTCCACTATCAGCGACATGTCATCCCAGGCCACCGAGACGAGCCCACTGCTCTCGGCATCGCCAGGCCGGCAGCATGGCACAGATACCGACAGCCATAGCGAAAGCTCTACGCAGCTGTACCGCACTTCTTCCACATCGACGTCCGCCTCTACGGGCTCTCAGACAATATCGACCGGCCGCGGTTTCGCTATCGCCATCAGCATGTGGATGCTCATCTTCATGCAGGCCAGTAACATGAGCGGCATGACCATGGCCCAGTCGGTTGTTGCCGCCGACCTGGATGCCTATGAGCATGCGATGTGGTTCACCAGCACATACTTGATTGCTGCTGCGTCGTTTGCGCCGCTTGCAGGCCGGCTTGCGTCCATCTTTGCCGCCTCGCATCTGATCGCTGCGTCGTCCGTCTTCTTTACTATTGGCGCTGTGGTCTCGGCACGGGCCACCACTCTTGTCGTGTTTTTGCTGGGTCGTGTAATTCTGGGCGTCGGCGGCGCGGGCGTCATGACTCTGTCGCTTATCACCGTGCTGCAGCTGACAAGCAAGCGCCGGCGTGGCCTGTTTATCGGCATGGTCAATGCTGGGTTCACTGTCGGTCTGTCTCTGGGTGCTGTTGTTTACGGCGCCTTGCTCCCGCACATGAGCTGGCGCACACTATTTATGAGCCAGGCGCCACTCTCGCTGTTGGCCGGTATCGGTGTCCTTTTGAGCATGCCCGACCTACCCGGAGTTGACAGCGATGATGACGACGAGGATGACCTGAATGAGTTTATGATCAAGAAGGAGATGTCTGTCTGGGAAAAACTTGCCCGCATCGACTACCTCGGTGCTGCTCTGCTGACTCTTACCATCGTTCTCTTTCTCTACGGTCTTGCCGGCACCATCCAGCCATTCCCCATCTTCTTATCATTTGTCAGTCTCGGCGCATTTATCTTCACCGAGTTTTACCTCGTAAAGCACATCTCGGGCGGCGTCCCGATTGTACCGCTCGAGGTCCTGTGCTCCCGCGGCGTGCTCTTGTCCTGCCTGTCCCAGCTCGGCGTCATGGCTGCTCGCTGGACCATTCTCTACTACGCGCCTATCTACGTGCTTGCTGTGCGCGGTTTCTCTGCTGCCACCTCTGGCTCAGCCCTCATTCCCACCAACCTCGGCTTCGGTACGGGAGGTCTAATCGTGGGTTGGCTTCATGTGCGTCGTGCAGGCCACTTCTGGCTGCCCAGCGTCGTATCTGTTGTTTTCTTTTCGAGCACACTCCTCATTGTCGGATTACTGAGTCGTGCCCACGCAGACGCTCTAGGCACCGCCGGCTATGTGCTGGCACTCTTCTGCAACGGCTTCTGCACCGGCGCGTACCTCAACTACACCTTGGCCCACGTACTACACCTCACGCGTCCATCAACTCATTTCATTATCACGAGCCTGCTAGCAACGTTCCGCGGCTTCTCTGGCAGCTTCGGCACGTCAATCGGTGGCGGCTTCTTCATGCGGCGTCTTGCTATCCAGCTGACCGACGGCTTTTCCCAGCTTGACGGTGGCAATCTCACCAGTGGCCGGCAGCTACTCATTACTCGGCTTGTCGGCAGCCCTGCTCTCGTCTGGGGCAATGATGCCCTAGGCCATCCTATCCTAACAGAAGCTGAACGTGAGGTTGCCGTCCTGGGCTATGAGTCTGCCCTGGGCCACTTGTATCACTGGGCTGCACTCACAGCCATGGTGGTCATCTTCATCCAGGCTGGTACAGGCTGGGCTGCACCAAAGCCGAGACTGTCTTCGACCTCGTCGGTGCTACCTGGCTCCAACGGCGTCTTCTCAGATGGCGATGAAACGGTCGACGAAGAGGAAATCAGAGAGGCCATCATCGAGCATGATGCTTCGATGGAGGCGTAAGATATTGTATAAATGCTTCACTAGATGCTGTTTCTTTTGTTGTTCTCTTGTTTTGGATATATCATGATACCGCCATATTGTTACTTAGATTGGATTTAGGGTTGGCGTTTAGATTTATATTCTCAAGAAATTTATAAAATTACATTTAGACTGGGATATTTTGTATTATTATTTTTCAGCAATTCAAGAGACTTTAAAATTAAAAAATATTTTTAATTGCTAGACATGTACAAATACAGGGTATCAAAACAAAAGAAATATGTACACAACGACTATTATTTACACACTTAATCGCACATCCGATTACGCATCGACCGGCGTGTCAGGAGGAGAGGCACCAGGCGGAAAGGCTTGTGCTCGTCGCTGCAGTAGCCCGCCAACATCGTTCAGATCGTTCGGATCCGGCCGCGCCCGCCTGCGAGGCAGATTAACACCTCCGCACCCTGACCGTGGTGCACTGGGGTCCAGTGGCGCCACCTTGGTCAGCTCGCGTGCTGCCTTGTTTAATGTCAGGTAGATCGGGTAGAGCGTGGCGACGGCCATTAGGGCGACGACAACGATGAAGGCTGTCCGGATCGACCCGCCGGCTTCGGTGATGGCATACATGACAAAGGGCCAGAACAGTGGCCCCGACGTGCCCATGGTGATGAATGCGGCGGCGCGTTTGGTGCGGGCACCCTGTCCGCGCAGGCCAATGGCAAAGATGAGCGGGAAGATGGGCCCTTCGGCGAAAAAGAAGAGTGAAATCGGGATGACTAACAGATTCGCATTGGCCTGCGGCTTGAGCGTGACCACCAGGATGCCAAAGACGACCATGAGCACTGACGAGATCAGCAGAATCATGCGCGGGCCCGGCAGCCACCTGTTCTTGGGGTACTTGACGCCCAGGTAGACGACGAGGCCAGCAAACAACCGCGACACGGCAAACCCGGTGCGGCAGACGAGCATATAGTTGGGAATCGAGATATTAAGGCCAGCCGGGCTGTCGGACGTGCCGGTCGAGTTGATGCTGCTTGTGGCGAGGGCACGCTTTACCGTAGAGGCATCGGGCAGCCAGGACACCATGAGATCGTGAAAATAGATGCTCATGCTCTCTTGCGAGGCAACATACAGCCACTGCGCAAAGACCGCCATCAGCAGACACACGGTGCGCAGTTGGAGGCCGAAGACGCTCTTCTGGGTGCCGTCCACAGGCAGGCGGCTAGCGGCCATGTCAAGCTCGGAATCGGGCAGCTCGGGAAGCGGAACATAGTAGAAGAACATGGCCAGGGCGACGCAGAAAATGGTAATGGCCAAGTAGGTCCACTGCACGTCCAGCAGAGTAATCGACGTATTGTCATCATCCGCACTAGAACCGATGTTGACAAAAAAGACGTTTTGTGCCAACAGCCCGCTCAAGACACTGCCAATACCCTGGGCGCCCTGCACCAGAAGCAGCCGCACCTCTGAGTATTCGAGCGGTCCACAGAGCACGATGAACGGGTTTGCTGCCGTTTCGAGAATACTCAGCCCGAAGCCGACGACAAAGTTGCTTATGAGGAATCCGGGAAACGAGGACAGGACCGAGCTGGGCCAGAACATGATAGTGCCGACGCCGTAAAAGCACAGGCCGACGATGAACGTCGCCTTAAAGCCGCCAATAGTATTGTCCGACGACGATGCCGACCGCCGCGTGACTGCAGTTGCTGCATGTGATACGGCCGAGGCTGCTGCAGTCGGGACAGAAGTAAGGGCCTTTCGGCTTTGCTGTGAGCCGCGGCTGTTGTTGCCGCTGCTGCCGCTCCGGCTGCCGGACGAGCTCCGACGCCGGTGGTGCTCATCATGACGTAGAATCCACTCGCCCACGACTAGAGGTCCGAAAAGGTAGCCTCCTCCAAAGTATGCGCTGGTTAGACCCAGCGTCTGTGTCGTAGTCATATTGGATACGGCGGCAATGACGTTGTTGAGTGTATTCAAAAGTCCGTATGAAAAGCCCCAGAGAAAGAACAAAACAGCCACCATGGTGCAGTACTTGAACGATTCGGACGGCGTCGCCTCCAGCATGTTCTTTGGCGCGTTCAGCTTGACAAAGCCAAAGTAGACAGACTTTTCCTTCTTCTTCTTGCGCCGCATGATACGGCTTCCTACTGTAGTAGAGCGGACCGCGTCTGACATTGATGTGAGGACGTGGTGCGTGGCTGTGGAAGCCCGTCTAAAATGTGACTGTTGGGGCTCAGCAGGGCCAGCATCATCCGCTTGCGCCGGCTCTGAATGTAGCGGTAATGGGGCGTGATCAGATGCTGCGATATGGTTCGAGGTCATCTCAGGTCGCAGACTGGCCCGGCCTGCGGAGTTTGTACTGGCGGTTGACCCCATGGCACTCTGTTGTCTGAAACCATTGATGCCGTTGGCTCCGTTCTCAACAAGCTCCTCTCCGATGGGTGACATCTCCTGTCGCCCACCAGCGGTAGCTGTAGATGGCTTGTGGGCGCAGTTCATACCCTGGAAGCGGTCGCTAAAGTGCGAGGCTGCATCGGACGAGATGGGGTCACGGGTGCGCGACGAGCTGGTAAAACTGCTTCCATCGGGGTCCACCAGCATGGCCGGGAGAATCTTGATAATCAGTGGCTTGAGAGTGGGAATGCAGGCGCAGGTGATGCCGATATTGACCTCGACTGCAGACCACATAAGAGAGAGGGACGCGTTCCATGCAAACTCGGCACCCTCGCCAAAGATGGTGCTTGGGTCAGACGAGCTACCCGTGTGAATGGTGTTGATGGCCTGCTGCAAATAGTATACGCGAACGACGTCGACGACGGTGACAAAGATGCCGAGCGCAAACGTAAATACAAGAATTGTCTTTTGACGAGGCGGGAGGCGCATGCCGGTGAGGACGGGAATGGGAAGAGAGAGAATGGCAAGGTCCGTGATAATGTTGACGGGAGCGGCGCAGATGAATTCCGTCAGCAGGGGAATGCAGCGGCCAGTCGTGGTCGGCGAGAAAGCTGCCGCGATTGGGCGGCATTGGAAGATGTTCATAAAAGTCAGGACGATGCCGGCGGTGTTGACAATGGCGAGGGTGGCATACGAGCCCCATCGGAGGACGTCCTGTGTATTTTTCGAGAGGCGAATGTAGAAGACGAGGATGGATGTTTTTGTGGCCATCAAAGCCGGGTTCTATAGGTTAGTATCATTGTCTAGTACTGTTCTATTGCTCGGAGAGGCGATGCTTACGTATAGAATCGAAAAGACATATTCGCAAAGCCGCAGTTCGGTTAGTCTGTCCGGGTTGATATCTGCATCGTGTCGTCCTAGGCCGTTGTGGACGCCGAAGTTGATGCTGAGACTGAGCCCAAATGCGATGAACCAGGCAAGGACGATAAAATAGTCGTCACACCCGAACCGGCGAACAATGCCCAGACGGCACACTAGTCGTGCAATCACAAACAGCGATCCGAGAATGAGCGTCGACGTCGTGACGGCAAGGACGGCCGGGCCGCGATCCGGAAAGCCGGCCATCTTTCTCTGCCGAAGAGTATCGCGTGTCGATGTGTTAGTCGTCCAAGTCAAGCGCAAGCCATATCATTGCACAGCGAGAATGCGAAGCAGACATCATTGGCGGGCAAACAGGCTGGGCATTTGGATTTTGCCCAGCTATGGCAGCGTTGGATTGGGATGCGACTGAGTTTTCGAAGGAGTTTGCGATTGAGTTTGAATTTTTATCGTAGACCGCTTGTTTGTTGGTCGGTGAAGATGTCGTGTCGAATAAACTCGTGGTTTCTATGATGAGTGGATTAATAGCCGTGTTAATGGAGATGTGGATGTTTTTGTCTTTTGTGGCCAGCACAATTGAACGGATGACGTCGATGAAGAGTTGGCCCAGAATATTTAATGGAGTATCGTGAAGCCAAGATGGATGGTACTGGAAGAGGCACGACCCGGAGTCGAGAAGACAAAAGAATACGGGGAGAGGAAAACAAAAGAGATCCAAGAAACAAGACACAAGACACAAAGAGAATTAAACAATGAAGAAAGAATGCGACGTCAATCCCAAATAAGGGGTTGAGAGGATATGCAGCCAGGAATGTGTGTTAATAAAGGATCCATGACATTACTATGCTCAGACGTGTACTGAGAATGACTGCACAGCTGTACAAGGTGCGAGAGCGAGGTGGTACGAGAGGTACGAGTTGTTCCCCGTATTACGTAGAATCAAACTCGAATTCAAACTAAAATGCAAACTAGAAACAAAAATAACAATGCCGAGATGAAAACCTGTTCCCTGGTAGCATTAGGTAGCATTGAGCACCCCGACAGGGCATGGGCATGGGGCATTAAGGCAGTAGGTAATGAAAACACGGAGAGATCTGCTAGGAAAATGCGGCAAAACAATGCGGGGAATTATTAGAACGGCTGCTTGTAAGCGTTAGCATGACCTGAGAGTAGAATTAACCCCAGTGCACGGCCGTTCCTTTGATCCTTCCTCCTTTGCAATCGCTGATCAGTGACAAGTCTCGTACAATACGCCGACATGTCTCTAGCTTCAGGAGGAACAGACTAAACGAGGCCTCTGTAGGAGAAATTAGGCGAGTCTGTGGCCGATCGACGGTTTTCGCTTTCAGATGCCAGTTTCACGAATGCGCCTTGGAAGCGCTGACGCTGACGCTGCAAAAGTACCGCCATAGCTTCCATGTGAAGATACAATGTGGATGGGCAACGACCAGCTACCGAGTAATACGGAGTATTCGGCAACTGTTGCCGTCTCTAAGCTTCCACTGAGTAATTGTCGCATAATCACGCGCTGGCGCCAAGACAGAATCGGGCCTGCAATACGGACAACTCTTCAGCGCTCCTTCAGCGGGTCTTTTCGCTATCCGCGTATTAAAATTGACCTATTGACTACGATATGTCGATGAAAGAAAGGTCTTGGAGGTCGGTCAAAAGGATGGGCCGAAAACAGTGTGCTGAGTCTGACCAAGCCGAGTTGAAGCGCGTCACCTCGTCTTACCGGGACTGCGGCACTGCGAACTGGAAACTGGGAATTGAGAGAACGTGTAACCAGGTATTAGCGTAGCCAACATGGAAGCATGCTTGTGTGGCACTTGTCACGGACCTACATGCTCTGATAGGCACAGAAATGACGGGCTTGAGAAAACCGATTCAAACAAATAATACGTGGAATGCACATCCCTGGGCTCGGGAGCTGCCTCGAACACAACCATTGCACCCGCCCACTCGGTCCTTCCAACATGTCACTTTTTGGCACGACGTCGCATACTCCCGTCCTATTTCAATTCAGAAAATCAACAATCAAGCTTTACCCCAGATTTGGCAGATGTTGATCTGAGTGTGCAAAACGTCGGGCAGATCGGCAACCAAAGAGTGTCTTGGGCGGGGTAGGACCAGTCATGTGTAAGACTGGCGGCGAGACTGCTCTTTCAATCTTTGTCTCAGGTCCGCAAACCGAATTGCTGGATGCGGGCGGGTGTGGCGATCTTCTATCTTACAATGCTTGAGAGACGTCAACGTGAACCAATCACAACGACGACTGAAATCGGAATTAGAAAAAACGTGGTAGATAATGGTGAGGAAGGTGCGATCGAAGTGCAGACAACCACACCTTCCTGATATAAAATAAGCTTTTCAACCGCATTTTCCATTTACGGCAGGTGGGCCAGCCATGTTGCACGGCATCAAGTAACTACATCGGCCGGTATCAGATATTGAGCGGATTATACGCAATTGGTAGAGGGAGAAAACGTTCATTATCATGTATCATTATATGTAGTTGGCCCGAGTCAATCAACTGGGGCCCACGGCGCCAGACAGAAAAAAGTCCAGCTCGCTACCGGGGCCCTGGGCATACTCGTTGTCGGCCAGCTGCTCCAGCAGGCTCAAGAAAGGGTCTTTTTCTTCTCCTCCGCGAGCACCAGGTCCGGTCCCCGGCCCGCCAACGCTGCCTTCGGTGCTAAGGCCACCGTCGGGGCTGTGGTGCTGTAGTCCGACCATGGCTCCACCGGCGGACAGGTGCTGCTGCCGGCTCCCGCCGAGAGCCCTTGCTCCAAGAGATGAGGCCTCCTTGTCCATGTCATCGACTGTGTGCCATGGCGACGGGCTGGAGAATGTGTTTGTAGGAATCGTTGACGAAAACATGGGATCATAGCCGCTGAGTTCTATATTTGTTCCTGTTGCATTGGTGTTGTTACTGTTGTTGGCGGTTGTGTTGTTCTGGTTGCCACTCGTGGGGGCATTTTGTCCCGGGGCAGGTGCTGCGTGGCTGACAAGGGGGGACGAAAAGTTGAACAAAGGACTAAACGACGACGAGGGTTGGAACATTTGGTGGTGCTCCTGCTGCTCTGACTGCTGCGGCTGTTGTTGCTGCTGTTGACCCTGGGGCTGGCGTGGCTGCATACCGAGATGCGAACGCATTGAGAATCCGGGGTTGGAAATGACAGAGTCCCGGCGGTCGGCGACAAAGCTGTTCCGACCTCCATTCATCATGCGGCCGTTGATGCTCATTGAAAACGGCGTGCTGTTATCGACGGCAAACATTGGTGATTGTTGGTGTGTAGGAGACTGCAGCCCATGCGACGAATGTGACATCCGGTGGCCATTGCTGAGACTGCCACTATCGATGGACGCCAGTGAGTCAGCCATTTTTCTCCTTTTGAGGCCCAGTCTCTCTGCAGGCGGGTGCATCTCCGGACTGTTGCCGCTACCATGCAGGACATATGTGCCCCCATCGGGCGCATCGGGTGCAAAGTCCACCACGACATCCGCCAGGATGAGATTGGAGGCGTCAAAGTTAAAAGACTGGCCACCTGGCCCGCCAATGTTGGTGTACCGGTCGAAAAAGTCTTCGAGCTGGAAGACGGGCGAGTAGCGCAGCGGGCTTCCGTTGGCACTCTTGACGAGCTCAGTGTGCGCATTGTAGATGCTTTGCAGAGTTAGGCGGTGGTGCTGGACACAGGCCCATGCGTGGCGCATTTCGGCCAGGTGCTGCATCTCGCGCGACAAAAACTCAGCAGACGCGGCAAACACATTTACCTCGCCGCCTGAAGCGCTCTTGCTATAGTGTACGCCGTGGATATGGACTGTGCCTGCAGTGCAGATGCAGTAGCCCACAAAGCCTGGCCACTCGATTTGCGGCATGCGCTTACCCAGCTCAGTCAGCTCAGCAATGGCGTTGGCATGAAGAAAACACAGGTTGGTGGCCTCGATCTGCCATGACTGGTGCTGCCCGGTACCGGACAGCTCCGCGAGATCGACTGGAAGAAAGGGCCGGTAAATGAGACAGTGAATGAGGTGGTAGATGAGTTTGCTCATGACAAGAACCGTGGAGTCGGGCTGGCTGAACAGAGTCTCGACGCTCGAAAATATGTCTTGAGCCCCTGCTGCCCAGGCGTCCAAGTCTTGTCGAATCTTGGACAAGTTTGACAGGGAGTGCCAAGGGAAATGCGAGTCTCCCTTGACACCGCCGGCAGCAAGGTAGCGGTTCGTGATACCAAGGATGCGGCTAATGTCTATAAGCATAGCGCTGCCGCCCTGCAGTTTCCTACCTCCGCCGCCTTGCAGGAACTGCAAATTGGATGTGCTCTGGAAGAAGCCGCCCTCCAGAGGCATGGTACCCGTGCTCGGTAGCCAGCTGGGAAGGCGAAGAAGAACCGTGCTGTCGTCGATAAGGGAGGGCCGCCTCGATCCACATGCCATAAAGCGGTCGAGCAGATAGCATGTCCAAAAGAGCCGTCTTCTCATTTCTCGTTCAATTGGCGGCATGGGTGCATTTGCATCCATCTCTCGATGTAGCTCGAGGGCGACGGCCATTCCGATGGCGTTTGCTGATATGTTAGTGGATGCCTGGTTGTGTCGCAAACACGGCGTGGGTATAACTTACACAAAAGCATGTACGCTTTCTTTCCCTTCCCAGAGGCGACAAATGCGAGAGCCAGCAGCAGCAATGACTGAAGACAGTCTATTGAAGGCTCATCGGGGTCGACGTCAAGTCTTGCCTGGCGTGCGTAGTCTTCGCCGAGAGCAACAGCGGCTTGGTAACCTCCGGGATGCGGAGTGTACCTTGATGCTAAGGCACATACAGATCCCAGGAGATAGTGAGGGATCTGGTTCAGCTGCAGACGTTGTCGAAAAGATGCCTCGTCCAGAATGTGGAACGGCTTTGCGTGAGACCGCGTGAAGTATGTGTGTAACAGAGTCTCGGTCTGTATTATGGGGGTGGGCTCGGGCTGTTTCTCGTGGGATGTATAATCCATTGCCTCGTCGGGCATTGCGGTGTCCGAGAAATCAGTGATTTCTTTTGCCGGCTTGTTTCTGTAGTTGTCGGATGTCGAGTCATCCTTTTCAGTCGCGGTTTGTGCATTATTGCCAGAACTTGTTGCCTGCTCTGTGGTTGCCGAGTTTACGGCTGTTGTAGAGGCCGAGGGTGCCGATGTGCTTGCATTTGCGGACTGCTCCGAGCCTGGAGAGAAGTCGTTTCCGCTGCCATTTTCACTGCCAGGCCCTGCCGCGCTCGGGTCCGCGCCGTCTCCAGCTTCTCCGGTGCCGTCCTTCTTCTGGTCTTTGAGTTTCTGCTCGAGTCCATCGACACGCTTAAGCAGTGCTTCGAGGACATCCGTCTTGGGTCCTCTCTTTTTTGGCACGGCATCTTCCTGGTTAGATGCTGTAGTATATATGAAAATAGTGTTGCCGTGACTTACCATATACACAGGCGCAGCGAAAGACGAGACAAGCTTCGCATGCCGGGCGCAATCGGTTGCATTTGATCTGAGATGTTAGGTATGATGCGGTCTACCGTAAGTGAGAATAATAATACCTTGCGCTTTCTACATGACTTGCAGTTCATGGACTCTCGCGGCTCGTTTGTTGGCCGTCGGGCTGGTAGCCGCTCAATCCCGACTTGTGGTCGAGACATGCTGGGCGAGGTTTTATTGTGCGGTTCAAAAGATGCCACCGGGGGGTGTTTGGCAACAGAGGCGGTCATACCGTCACGTATGGGCTTGCTGGATGTGATTATTATGGCTGGACAGGTGGACTAGACGGCCTTATAGTGGCCATACTAGATGAACAGACGAGCAATGATTAATGGGCAATAGTCGAATGAGATTGAGTTATCGGATTCGAGAGTCTGTAGATGAGCTCGGCTTATGAAGAAGTGGCGGGTCGATATCGATTGGCTGCAGTGAACCAACAGGCGTTCAGCAGTTTCGACAGGTCCAGCTCGCGGTCTCGGCTCAAGTTGCAAAGAGGAAGCTTCGCCGAGGGGAGATCAAAGGGGACGAGAACGAAAATAGAACAGACGAGATCAGTCGCGGATAGAGTCAAGAGACGAGACGACTCGAGATGACATGCAGGGAGATGCAAAGGACGCAAAGCAGGCAGCAAGTAGCAAGGCAAGTTCAGATGCAAAGCCGTTACCGACCGCTTGAGGATTCCGAAGGGTCAGGTGTGTGCCGGGTACATGCTTCCTTGATGTTTGAAATTAGGGTTCTGTATGAGGATTCTGCAGAAAATAATATGCAATGAATATCCTATGAAAAGAAAGAAGAAAAAGAAAAAAGAATATACAGAACAGAATGGATTGACACAATTTTCAATATTGTGGAAAGCAGAAAGCAACAGAGTGGCGGCGTAAGAGTATCCTAGGCGAGGGACAGACAGGTCGAGGGTCGCGACGGGGTCGGACGATAACCGGGGTAGAGGGGGAGTACAGGGGAAGGGCTGAGGCGAGCTCGGCGGGACGAAGAACTTGCTGGATGAGATAGTGAATATACAGAGTAATACACGGTGCTCATGAAAGCCAGAGCCAGAAATACTACACTGGCAAAAACCTAGAACGGGGAACCTGGTCGCCAGGAGCCAAAGCTGTTGATTGAGCCGACCTGGGGTGGACGAATGGGTGTGTGGAGAGAAGGAGAATAAGCGGAGGCGCGAGGGGGTACTCAGTAGCTATACGCAGAAGAGAAGGAGGGGAAGGCATCTAGAGGGAATAAGGGGGATTAAAGTCAACGGGATAGGAGGACTCGGCCGGGGAAAGGTGCTAAGAGAGATGGAGAACAGTGGAAAATCAAGCAATAATAGGGATTGAAATGGAAATAGGCATGCCTAGCAGTGGGCCGCAGTACTGGGTGCCGGGAATAGGCTGTGGCCGTGGAGAGTAAGTGTGGTGCTGAAGCTCACGGTGGCAGAGAGAACAGATACCGGCAGCCAAATCGTCAAAATTCAAATAGTCAAAAGTGAGGCTATTATAAAATCGACTATTGCAGGCAAAAGCCGACGAGAATGGAAAGTGGCTGGATGGCGGTATCTTTGGCAAGACGTGCCTGCCGGTGACGGACCCACTAGGCCGGTGTCAATATGCACGGAAGGCACGAGGCACTGCAAGTACTTCCAATCAATACGCATTGGAGTTGAATACGGAAGGAGCTAATTGGTAGGCCAATGTTTATCTACAGGTAATTGCATAGCTGGCGTGAAGACAAACAATATACGGAAGGAGCGGACTTGCCACTTCGGCTATTGCCCGCCACACGGTCAAAGGCCGACTTTACATGACGGATAGGGAAGGAAGCCAAGTGACGACATGTCTCCTGGTTGGTATCAAACATCTCAGAGTAGAGCAAAACGAGGCTGGATACTATGAACGCCACATCGCGTAATGAATGAAATCATATAGATGGCACAGCATGGCGCCGTCGAGATGTGATGTGCAAGCATAGCAAAGCCGGTGAGGGCGAGTGACAGGCGACCGGGGCATCGACGGCGACGAGACATCACCATCCAAAGTCCAAGCATATCATGTCTCCGCATGCGAACTATAAAGCAATATAGAAACGAACGCCTCGAGAATATATGCCAAACACGCTCTCCATCCCCGCCTTCTCGGCTGTCTCTCTGTTTCGAATATGGCTCTAGATATGCGGTGTGACCATCGTCTAGATGCTGTGCAATGTGTCCGTTTCACGTCAAGGTCCCAGTCGTTTTTTATAGATACTGGCCGTCCATCTACTGTGCCATATGCTTTATATAGACGCTGCTGTCCTTGTTCTGTCCTTGTTTCTCTCTTCTTTGCATCCCCCTATTTTCACTTCATCTTGATATTGGCTATTTTTCTTCGTTTTCTTCTTTATTATTTCCTTCCTTATTCTTTCATCTGCTTTCATTGCTATTACAATCCTTAACTCCAGGAGTGGTACATTCCTTCCTCATCACGCATCGTACCCTCGGTTAGCATCACAACTATTCGAGACCATGTGGAGGTTGACTCGGCCTTCTCCATTATTCCCCTCACATGCCCTACAAGCTTACTGGGATGGGATAAGATCCGGAATATTTGGGCCTCGTTAGATTTTCCACCAGTCACATTTCGCCAGTTTCCACTTTGAAGGCTACTTGGCAATGGGGAAACGTCTGGGGAGCTGGGGTAGACTAGGCGTGAATGGATTGGGTGGGTGGGACTCGGCCTCCCTTGGAGTTCGCTTGGGGAACGTCTCCAAATCGGCCCTCGTCCGGTCAGAACGCCATTGTACACATGACCTTTGTAGAAGGGATACACCGAAATTGATTCTATCATTTTATTCTCTAGATAGCCGCTATGTTATAATATGAGGAGATGTGAAATGTGAAAGTATGAGAAAAAATGAAGAAGATGAGAAATATGACAAGTAGATGTGCTGGACAAGTCGTAAATCATTAAAGTAAATACAAAGTGAGTTGGCAAAGGACAACCTAGAATGGGCTTCTGCCGCCGGCAAGACGGACAAAACTGTATGGTACATTCTGTCCAACGAGCAGCCTCAGTGTCTCGACAGTCGTAAATGCATTGACATCAGACGACCCTAGAACAGAGAAGCCGCTCTGTTCGGCCACTGTGGCAAGCGATCCAACACGTAGGAGATTTGTGCTGCTTCCACCAGAGTCGGCGGCGAGATCAAGGAACACCTTGCGGCCGCTGGTTGTTGGTGTCGTCGTCAGTGCTGCCGGCACAGCTGGTCGGGCTGCAGTGTTTGAGCTGAAGACGCGCAGCAGTAGGCGGACGAGGTTCTCCTTCTCCGGTGCAAGCGCACTGACAAAAACAAATGGTGAGGCCGAATCGTCGTGGGCTCCTACCTCACGCGCCCTCTGTAGACTCTCAAGAGAATTGAAAGGCTCGATTGTGAGGTTGCCAGCTAGGGCAGGAGGTGTCTTGAATCCCACCGTGTAGACCTTGCCGATACCTAGAGCAGCGAGGGCAAACAATGTACTAGCAGCATCATCCGAAGACGATGCAAGCACAACGGCAGTGCGTCCGAGGTAGGCAGAGGGAGCTAGATCGCGTGTCAGCGTGCTCAGAATGCCTCTCCATGTAGCATTGTCAAACACAAGCTGTGTGTTTGGTGGCAGACAGCCACTGCCGCTCGTGTCGTTTTGTCTGTGGTATGGGCTGGAAGGCACAGAATCTTCTGCAGAGTGTGGCGTTGATACTGGTGGTTGTACAACAATTGTGTCGACAATACCGATAGCACGGGCAGCCTCCGTCAGAATGGGGCCGGTGCCATCACCCAGCGATGCGAACAGTCCTCTTTTGGTTACAAGATTCGCGTATGGCAATGGCGGGTGCAGATAGGCGCCTCCAAAGTTCTTTTGGTTACACCAAGCCTCAACGCGGTTCGGGCCGGTGGGTTGTTGTTCCACGACAGCAAACTGGTGAGGCAGGCCGAGCTCGTTGAAGCATTTGACGTAAAACGGTGCCTGTGGTGTACCACTGCGGCTAGACGAGCTCGCAATGCCGTAGATAACTTTCTTGGGAAGCTGTCCCAGCATAGACAATGCCGCATTAGTCTCAGCAGCGCTCATCTGACCGGGAGCAGCAATAACGGGCAGCAGCGGGTGTGTTATTGGCGAAAAGACGTGGTTCTGTGTGCGTGAAAATTGGCCGGCCTCACCCATGTTGACAGCAGACAGCGGCGGGCCTTCAGGGTACTCGGATCGCACCTTGGACCGGAAGTACTCCAGCTCAAAGTTCTCGTTCCGGTCGACAGTGGTTCCGATCATCTTGACAATATCTGCATATCTTTGCGACTCGGCATAGACGTTTTGTGCTTCGGCTGTTGGCCATTTAAAGGTTCCTGCAAAGTCATGGTACGCAGACATGATGCGACTGTTGCCACGCTGGTCGTAGAGACGCTTGCGGATGGGCTCGGGCAGCCACAGCTCAACATCAATGTACTCGACACCCCATTGCACCGCCTTGTATAGGTACTTGTAGAAAAGCTCTGGATTGTCCACGGGGAATCGGCCGTTCTCTCGCTGACAGCGTGTCGTGAAAATGATGGGTAATTCCGTGCGCTGCCGCAGTGTCATGACCTGCTCGCCTACATGGCTCAAGCTAGGGACAGGAGCAAAAGTGCCGTCGCTTAGTGGCTCTCGGAGGAGATCCGCTCGTATTTCCACAGCATCTGAGCCAACCGTCAAAATGTCAATGTTTGGCAGTGCAACCCGCACATCGGGGAATGTTGTGGAGATGAAATATGTGCGCGGCTTGGCCATGAGCGTCTTGTGATGATTGATTTGGCCGAGCGTGAATGAGATAAATCGCGCCAGGTCCCGACGGGAGAAGGACGAGTCTGTGTACAGAAACTCATAGTCGCACGAGTCGGACAGCAGTTCGTCAGCAAATTTGCTAACCGTGACGCAGTGTGCATTGATGGCGACAACGAGGCTCCGATCCCGCGAAAATATATCTGCCTTTGCGCTTTCTGCGCAGATGCCAATGACCCGGTCATGGTCCTCGGCTGTGATGGCTCCAAAGCTCTCCCTCGTGCAATATGGCTTGCCAAGGACTTCAGCAAACACGGGAACGATGCTTTCTTGGCCTTGGCCAAAGACAATCACAACAATCCGGGTGTCTCCTCTTTGAGGGCCGCCTCCGTACCTGCTCCCTACGGCGGGCTTCTCTGGTGCGTGCTGTTCAGCCAACGGTGGCGACGAATCTGGCGAGTCTGACATCTCTCCAAGTCCACCACGAAGGGCGTTGCCAGCTTTTAGCAGAGCCGACTCCAGGATGGGACGGGGAGCCGTCGGCATCTGCTGGACAGCAGCCATGGTGCGCGCTGTAAGGCTACAGTGAGCTGTAGGTTGTGGCACTGTAAAGCAAGGCGTTATGATCGTCTTAATGCTATACAGCGACAAGCCAAAGAGCGAGTTCCTTGTGGTGTGCGCTTTGCAATTATGAAAATATTGTGTAGATATAATGAGTTTGAGTAATGGCGATGTGTGAGAATGAAACCGGCTTCAGCGCTTCACGGCTATGGCCAAGAACAGTACGCGAGAGCCGAGTCGGCAAGGGTGGAAGAAAGTAGAACCAGAAGGGACTGCTGTGCGTCGGGGTAAAGTGTAAGGCAGAGAGGGTCACAGATGGGGACGGGCGAGGAGAAATGGGGAGGAATGAGAAGACAGTGCCCAAGATAAGGTCGGGATTAATTTCCGGGGGCGCAAAACAAGCGGGTAGCGCGCCCAAAGTGCAGCAGCAGCAGATCAGGTCTGGGATAGGTGCTGTAGATTTTTCCCGGTCTGGGTTGTGTATGGCGGTCCGGCCGTACGTCGGTGAGGGGAAGGCAGAGTGGCAGCAGAAGCGCGAATGGCAGCCGGTAGCCGGTCAAGGGCTGCCTGGGTACACAGGGATTCCGACGCGGGTGAGGTGGTGCAAAGCGACGTTTTGGGGTGACGACGGCTAGGATGGTTGTCACAGTCTGGAGAAGAATGAGAGAAGTGTGATGGGAACTGGCGATGTGGTTGATGTTAAGGACAAGGCAAGGGTTATGTAAGATGCGTAGCACAGCCGCTAGACACTAGACAAGCGAGACGAACGAGAGCCCGGTCGCACTTTCCCTCCAACGACAGGTGTGAAATTCCGAAGGTGCCGTCAGTTATTGGTCTGTCGCGCGCAGTGCAGGAAGTGCTGGTGAAGGAAAGAAAAGGAAAGAGCGTTGGATAGCCTTTTGGTGTGCCTTTTTTGGAGAAGAGGACCTGCTGAGTTGATTAAATAAATTAATTAATGAGCAGCTCCGTACCCCATGTCGGGGGTTCCTTCCTTTCGGGGATTCTGACCAAAACTGTGGGTTGGCTTGCAAGGAAGGTGCGATCTGTATTTACCCTGCTCCAAAACACATCACGCATAGCACATGGGAGAAGTATGAAATCAGATATATAAAAACAACTGCCCGGTGAGGAGAAGAGAAGATGCAAAGGGGCGATATTCTGGGTGTTTAATTGAGGAAATGTCAGTCACTGGCAACTAAAAGTGCTTCGGTGGGGGGCAGTCAAATACTCCGGTCGTGCGGAGAATCTGGCAGGCGCGAGGGTTTACTGATGAAGTGAGGATAAAAGGGCAGGTGCGATGGGCGGAACATCATTACTGTCGATGGTCATGATACAATCAGCCTCGTGTTTTGTAAATATATTATTATAAATAGGAAGCACTGGGAACTATTTGGGAAGGCATGGTCGTAGCCAGGTCGCTCTTCCCTTCTCCGTAGCACGCCTGCAATTGGAGGAAGTCGCGACCGGCAATGATCATCTGGGGCAGCGTGGCCCACACTCTCGCACCCGTAGAGAAGTCGACAGGCCCTTCCCCGCCCGAAGAAGGTCTTTCTTTGGTGCGTTTTTTAACTTTATCTCTGTAGCTGTCGTTGGCTATCTCCGCTCCACAGGCATGTAATCTGAATTAGGAAAGAGCAAGCAGGTGTCATCAATGGGTGATGCACATTATGTCATCCCGAACGTCACATAATAAATAGCATGTGTGAGAGAAGGATCTAGACGTGATAATCCGGGGTATTAAATAGACTCAGTATATGTACGGGGTAAAGGAAGTAGAGGTCCGTGGGAATAAGCTTTCTATGCCAGATGGGGTCGTAGCATTTTAATCACATTTGTTATATTTTTTGGTACGGATTTGGATTTATTTTTTATTTTTCAGAGATGAAGACAAAAAGAAGAAAAAGATTTGCTTAGATTTGACAATAAAAATGTATTTAAGTTGAGTGATCAAAACTAACATGACATCGGCAAGCAATAATTTGGTCTATTTATGGTAAAAAACAGCAAGAAAATGCCATCCAAATACACAACAAATCCAACAAATAAGCATAAGATAAAAAACAACAAGAAAACAACAAGACAAAAGTCACGATAAACACATCGCCTTTTCTATTGCATACAGGTCGGCTAAATGTTAGTCCAACACAGAAGGCCCATGAGACCTGACCACCATGTCGATGGTCGGATGGCAGGTTCCGGTGCTCGCAGTATCTCATGGTTCATGTAGTCCTCGCAGTTGTACTGTTGGTGTAAACCAGCATTAGCATGATGATAAGCATAAGTAGCTATTTGATATTGCTATTGGTGGGAAGACATACGTATTGGTCGGCCGAGGCGATGCTCAGAGAGTAAAAGGTCTCCGGCGAACCGGGAGAAGAGGTGCCGTCGTAGCCACTGCTCAACTCTGGCTGCGGTTTTGGTTGCGACATATGCCCTGATTGCGACCATGGAAATGACTTGGACTGTGGTGAGGTCAGAGCCGTGGCTGCCGAGTAGAGCAGCGTCCACAGAGGAGTGCTCGGGAGAGACTTTGATGAAGGGATGCAGAGGTTTGAGCCAGGCTGAACCAGGCATGCCGGCGTGCTGGGAAGAGAAACCGTACGTCGCATGATAGATGACTTTGGGGGCGATTCGTCCTGCGAGATAAGCTCCTCTGCAAGAAGAGCAACACGAAGGTCATTGGCAGGGCCCAGGGTATCGGGGGACTTGGGGCCAGCCTCCTGGACACCCATGGAGGTGGTGACTATCGTATATGTTTTGTTGTCCATGATGACTGGTTGATTGCTTTATTGATAGCTAGGGTTTGTGTAAATGAAGGTTGATGATAAGACTCTCAAACTACAAACTCTACGGGAAGCCTTCATCGTTTTATATGTAGAAGAGGTCTCACAGATTGCTTGGGCCTAGAAGATTTTCAAAGAGCTGGCGATGCTTCTGGAGGGTTGGACCCATCATTAGAGGCGGTATGTTTGAAGACCAGCCCGTGGTAGCCACAGCCTGGCTTTCAGTTGCAAGAATCTGTTTCTTGTTTACTGCAGACCCTCATATGTTGCCCTTCTGTCATTATTTGGTCATATTGCCTTTGTTCTGATTTATGCATACTTCTGCAAAGCCTTTGTCACGGTCCATGAGGGCCCATGCTGAAAGAAAAGAGCCGCCTGCGCGCTTGTCCACCCGGAACTGGCGGGCTATGAAATAGCCATCTTATCTCAGAAATCATATCCATTCATTTCAATACCTAAAAGCATCTATCACATATCACGATCCAGATATGGCAACCTGTAACAACCCTTCCGGTGACGCCGCCTTATGCCCTGTACCCACAGCCTCAACGCCTTTTGCAAAAGCAGTCACACCGCCTACTCCCGCGTATACACTCTCTTTCCCGCAACCCATGTCTCGCGCACCTTCATTCTGCGCAGCTCGTCCAGCGCAAACTCCCCTAGGGGCCGGTCAAGCACGACCCAGTCGGCAAAAGCCCCCGCTTGAATGACGCCGGCCTGGCCGTCAAGGAATGCACCATACGCTGGGCCCTTGGTGAATCCGACAAGCGCATCGTCTAGCGATAGCGCCTCTTTGGGATACCACGGGTCGTCGGTGCCGTTGGTGCTCTTGCCTGTGTGCGGGCTGCGGCGGGCCACAGCTGCATAGATGCCCTGGAACGGGTCGGGTGGCTCAATGGGGAAATCGCTGCCCAGAATGGGGATGCTGATGGGAGTTTCGAAGTCGGGGCTGCGGCGGCGCACAAACGAACGCATGCGGTAGGCCTCGTCACGCGTGCGCTGATGGCCCAGACGGCGCTCAGCGTATGCCATGTCGGATGTTGCGTGTGTTGGCTGGATCGACGGCACAATGCCCAGAGCATAGATGCGCGCCTGGTCGTGTGGGTGGATGATCTGAGAGTGCTCGATGCGGAACCGGAATCGATCGTGCTGGCACTCGGCAGGAGGGCGGCCTGGAACACAGAGCTCGACGAGAGCGGCCTCGAAAGCATCAACAGCGTAGCGGTTCGCGAGGTCGCCAATAGCATGTATGTTGACCTGGAAGCCAGCCTTGGCCCAGTCGCGCGTCACCCGTTTGAGCGTATCGGCATCCACGAGAAGAGACCCAGACATGTCTGGCCGGTCACTGTAAGGATCGATCATGGCACTGCCCCAGCTTCCTAGAGCGCCGTCGCCAAACAGTTTCACACTGCGGATCGATAGGAAGCCACTCTCTGATTCCTGGTGCCGCATCAAAGCAACATCTTCGGGGCAGAACGTGTTGCGCTCCGGACACTCGACCATGGCGTAGACGCGCATTGTCCATCCAGAGGCAATGTTGTCACCTCCCACAAGGTCCTGGTATAGCTTCAGGTCTTCAGGCACAACGCCTGCATCATGCATGCCCACAAGACCCATGGAACGCATCTCTTTCATGGCCAGGTGGATGTACTCCGTCTTGGTCTCGCGGCTGGGCTTTGGCCATTTCTTGGTGACTAGGTCCATTGCGTTGTCACAAAAAACGCCCAGTCCGGGCTTGCGGATGATTTCGCCGCCTGGCACCGGCTTGTCGAGTACGTCAGAGGGAATCAAGTCGAGAACGGCTTGCGAGACCCATGTGCAATGGGCATCGACACGATCAAGCATGATGTAAAGATGACTGAGGCTGGGGTCGCTTGCAAATAGCTCGGCCGACGGCATAACACCGCCCATGGTCATCTGATCCCAGCCAAACCCCCGCAGCCACTTGTCATGACTCCCAGCATCCGGATATCTACCCAGGTATTCGTGCAGACGGTGGCGGACGTCATCGGCACTGGATGAGCCAAACAAGTCGGCTGATGCCAGAGACTCGCCATACATGATCAAATGCCCGTGGCCATCCCATAGACCCGGGATGACATGACCGGGAATAATTGTTGCTTTTTCGACATCCTGCGCGTTATAGGATGTGACAGTAGAAAAGCGGCCATCTTTGGTGGTGAAGCATCTCGGAGCTGGGTCGATGACGTCGTCGATAAGAGTCGTTACGCTTTCGTAGCAGTATGTACTTTCTGAGCCGGACTGTAGTGCTTTTGCTACCGGAAAGAGTGCATCCCGGCGGATGTACATGCCGACCAGAGCTACCATACCGGCTGCTGCCATGCTGGCCACCTTTGCAGCAGACCACGGCGAGTCCGGTGCCGGCGGGGCGGGCCTGCCATGGTGTGATCGAACTCCCGGTGTAGCCATCCTTGATCAGACTGTATTTGGCTGTGCGGATGGTGGAAGCCAGGTCAATTGACCATTCGATGTAAGCTCTTTGGGTTGAGATAGAGTCTCAAGCAGTATCAAGTGGGTGGCTGCACTGTGAATGTGGACTGTATGACTGCATTGAGGATCCGGTGCGGCAACAGCCGAAGGTGGGCCGATAAGCAACTTACATGCGATAAGGAAATGTACATGATTGCGAACCTCGGTGGTTGTCAACTTTAGTCATTTGTTGAATCAATGAAATGTTGTCATATAGTAGAAAGCTTTGTCGCAGATTTAATATTCGTACCTGGTCGGTTGCATTTTAATATAAATGGCGGAAGACGTGGGCCGGTGCGATTTATCCGTCTCATCCAAAGGCTCACACTTGGAACTGGGCTATATATGCTTGACGAGCCCTTGTTGCAGCTGGTAGCTTTGCAGATGCAAGAAAACACCAGCAAGAAAAACACCAGAAAAACAACCATGCATTTCTCACTCATCCCCACCGTGGCCGCCTTTGTATCATTGACCGCGGCCAAGCCAGAGCAGATCCGGTCTGATCAAGACCCCGTCTTCCACTACTATATCCAAGCCCATCCAAAGAATGGTATTTGATGTGATGCATGCGGTGTCTCAATCCAATGTAATATACACTGACAGTGACCTCCAGCTTCCATGGTTGTCCTTGGTCCCGTGTCGACAAGCGAGTACTTCAACATTGGCGGCACCATCCAGTCGTCCAACACTAGTCGATACCTGAATATCGGAGGAGACAGCACGTCGTACAAAACCTTGACGTTTGACGCCGATGCGTCGACCAAAGCATGGCAGCTTGAAGGAGATACTATCATCACCAGCACCTCGAGCAGCTATGGCCGACGTAAGTGTCGCACCAAGTCGTCGCAAAGCCACCGATGCCGACACTAACTGAATCCAGAGCTCAACTTCCTTGCTTGCAAGATTGACGGCGGTTTCTGGCAGGTATTTTTGCAGACTGGCAGCGCAACACCAAGTGGCAAGACATGCAGCAACTATCAGTCACTGCATCTGCCATGCCTGTGCTGAGTCTTTCGCCGATCTAATAAATTCACGAGCATGCAAGGAAAGCAGCCAAGAAGTACATCTTGACCAAGTGAAGCATTCAGAGTTTCCAAAAATATATAGATAGAGATATAAAAAAAGTAAATATCAGCGCGAATCTCGAGTCTCCTTATATACAAGTGAGACATGCCAAGTAGGTATCGGTAAGGTATGAAATCGTCAAATCGTCGACAAAGAGATATGGGGTTATCCAAAACAAAATAGCCAAGAAGGACATCGGTGCGTAGGCGACACGACGTAGTAAATCAAGAAAATAGACAAGCAAAATACCTGCCAACACGCGCTTAAATGCTGCAAAATCAGTTGCCCGAAAAAAGTATAATCTCTGCGTAGAGATGAAAAGGGTGAGGTAGACGGGGTGTGGCGGAGTTATGTGTAGAGTAAAGATGAGGGGGTGAGTTTGATACTGGGTGGTCTACAGCATTGTCATCAAGCTGTTGACAACGACAGAGTTACCCATCACCATGACCAGGACAGCGCCGTTGAGTGTGCAGATGACAGCAAAAGACACCCAAACAGCGACCTGGGCAGCCATGCGTGCGTTATCGAAGCGCGCCATAGACATACCCAGAGCAGCACAAGCAAAGCCCAAGCTGGACATGACGCCCATAATCACGCCAGCATCAACCTCCACACGCAGCTTGTGCTTGCCTGTGGAAATCAAGATACCAGCCACGCCTAGCAGAATCAAGGCTGCAGAAAAACAGCCGATTGTGCCGCGAATTAGCATAGTATCCCGAAACTGGGCAATCCGTTGGTCGTTGATTGATGGCAACGACGCGTAGTGTGCTTCATAGCCGTGGGGGAAATCGCTGTCGCTTGCAAACGCATCCTCGTCGCCTTCGGTGCTTTCGTGGTCGCCATCATCGTTTCCACCGTCGTGGTTGAAGTAGGGACTGCCTTCGGAAACGCGGGCCCGCGCACCGTGGCCTGGGCGGGGAATAGTGTCGAACAGACCACCGGCATCTGAGCCGTCGGTGGTTCCGTATCCTTGAAAACCATCTGCGTGTGATAGCAATGACGGGCCATTGTTTCCGCGGGCAGACATCCACTGCTTCGCTTTCTCAATGGGCACCGTGAAGAAGGAGACCAGTGTTGCCATGCCCGGAAAGCCCTCCTCATCGTCAGGGTGGAGGTAAATGGCGTAGCCACCACCTGGTCCACCAATGTCGCCCGCTTCGCTGCCGTCGTCGTACTCGTTCCAGTAGTGTGTCTGGGGTGGAGCGGCTGCCAAAGGTGTAGGCCGAGTTGCGCGCTGAGACGTCGGCCGGAGTGGTGGGTGTGTCGAGCCAGCAGATGATGATAGTGCTTGAATAGTAGAAGAAGACGACGAGCCTTGGCCTTGGCTTGACCGGCGCGCCTGTTGGATTTCAGGGAAGTCAGGGGGCGAAACCTCTTCGCGAGGTGTTTGGGGTAGGCTGCCGATGGGAGTGGTGGCACGGAGAACATGAAGGAGGTCTTCACAGTGGCTTTCCAGGTATGCAAAGTCGCGACGGGTAAAACTCTTGGGGTCGCACAAGAAGTTATCTCGAAAGCGGATTGTCAATGACGCAGAGCCAGTCCATTTCTGAGAAATTAGCATACAATTCATGGCAATTGAAGGGCAGTGAATCGCCTTACCTTGTACTTCTTGAGAATCTTCCGGAACGCTACATTCTGTGCGTTCACAAAACGAGACAGATCCTTGATCTCGTCCTGCAGTTGCAACGTAGCGCGCTCATACTTTGCGTACCGTCTCTGGCGCTTCAGAGTTGTGGCACTACGAGTTGATGTCGTACCTCGTAGCAGGAGGCGGTGGATTTGATCTGAGAGATGTTCTGGAAACTGTCAATAGGTGATCAAGACATTGATGGTACATGCCGACGGGGATAGGGCGTAACGCACGGGTACGGAGGTTGATCTCGTCGGCCTTTGTGGCGACAAACAGACCGACACGATCGTGCTGCCGGCAGAGCTCATCGTAGAAGTCGTTCTCGAAGCGGCCGAGGGATGAGTCCTTCTGGCCAGGGATGGTGATAGCTGATGCCTGATGCCGTGTTGTGTTGACCTTGATAAATTCTTTGAGGGTGTTGTAGTCGATGTTATGCAGGCTCCATTCCGGCACGGACTCGGACTCGAGCAGCTGCCCGAACTTCATCTTCGGATAGGCGTGGAATTAAGAAGCGGCAGGCGGTTGATATTAGACGGCGCCGATTCCGAATATCGATCAGGAAGATTCCTCTTCAATGAAATTGCTCAACCGAGAGTCAAAAGTGGCAGGGCTCAGTTGGTGTGGCGGGTGGCGACTGGATTGGGACCGAATTGGAGAAGGCGTCTAGATCTGATGGTGTGCATGCGCGATCGTTGTTGGATGATGTGAGATTCGGAGATTCAGGGACGATGACGGCGACAATGACGATAGCGATAGCAATGCGCGCGCAAAGAAAACAAATGTGGAAGAATTGCGATGAATCAAAGTCGGGGTTGACTATCGTGGGGGTGGGAGAGATTAAGTAAAGAGAGTGGTCGTGTGCTCAAAAGCCATATACGGACACCGAGAAGCGTATGTGTAGGGGGGGCGATGACTGGCAGACAAAGGCCTTTGAAAGGTACAAGCTAGGTGTACCGTCAGTATGGTCTGTACGATGTGCAGTCGAAATGGAAGAAGAGCGGGCTGTGGAGAGCGCAATTGGGTTTGTATGTATTGATTTGATTTTTCGAGTTTGCAGTCGAATCTGTTGAAAGTAGTGACTTTCTAGAAGTATGGCGGAGCTGAAGTCGAGAAACGGGAGTTGTTGAGAGAAACAGATATTCTGGACGAGGTGACTCTGGCAGAGAGGATATGGCGCAAAACCGAGTGGCAGAGGCAGAATCGCGCTTGATTGTGAAAGGACGGCCTTTATGACGCAGGCGGTGGTGGACGAGATAAGAGGCTGGCGGGAAATTAAGCAGGCCAAGAGCAACGAGATAGGGGGAGCAGTCGGGAGGCAGCTTATTTGAAGAATTGGCGTGTTACATGTGGTGGTTTCCGTGCACAGCCATTGGGAGAGAGCTGATAACAGGGAGCAGGCAAGATATGTAGATATAGTCGAGATATGAGAAGCCAATGGACTGAAGACCAGAGTAGAGGCAGAAGCAAAGAGGCAGGCTGGTGAGAGTAGCAAGACAACCGAGACGAGATGAAAGAAAGCAGCGATCAGGCCAAAAGAAAGAAGAGGGCGCGAACAATGGGACAATAAAACCAAGCACCAAGAAACGGAGCGAGATAAAATAGCGGTTAAATCAAGCGAATGCTATGATGATATTGAATAGATAATATACTTTTGAGGAAACGAGAAACGTAACCAGGAATCCGGGAAACGGATTCGGCAGAGCAGCGGCTTGAGGCAATTGGCACGCAGTCAGAGTGGTGTGGTTCAAAGAGTAGAAAAAGACGCTGACGGGGTTGTGCGAGGACCGAGAAGCGTGCTAGAGAGTGCTAAAGTGCTAGCAGAGAGTATTGGAGAGTCCTACTTTGTACTTCGTAGACGAGTGCCGATCAGGCCCGCAAGCGTGGATGAAGACGTAGGTAAAGTGGTGATGTTGAGATGAGAGGATGCAAGAATAGAATAGAAGGGAAGGGGCAGGGAGAGGTGGGAATGAGTAATAATAGCAAATAAACGAGGGCGTAAAAAAAACGAGTAATTCATCACATGGAAATGGAAGGTGACGATGCCGTCGAGGAAAGAGCGAGGCAGCGAGATGCGGAATCAAGAAGGAAGAACCCAGCAGAGTCCCTGCAGAAGGAGCAATCCAGGAAGGAACTACCACCATGTTACGACATGATACAGCAGTTGGCGACTTATTACAGTTGCATATTTGCATTTCTGGAAGGAACGATGCACATCCATCGCGACGATATTGTCATTTCGCTGTAATGCAGCACTCGCTGGGAAGGCGCCACTGGCAAATCATGGCGGGCAGACAGTAGTGGTGCCTGATGCTGTGGGACCGGTTGCTAGGCACTGGGGCACTATTCTGTAGGTAATACTGGGGCAATGGGGCACCTGTGGTGATCCTCAGCGCTATTTCAGCAGCTAACCCAGCTATGGGACGTCTATTACAGGCTATGTATGCAACCCCTGCAATTGGCCGGGATACGTGCGGCTTTGTGCAAATTGGCGGGCCTGTCAGTAGCTCGACTGGACTCCCGTGCTGCAGTAGTTGGCAGTGGTTGTGCTGGCTAGAGTCGCGGAAGGAGCTAGCAGCAGGCTAGGAAGGAGAGAAAAAAGAGAAAAAAGACCAAGTGGGCGCCGGCAGGTTCGACCGTAGTGCCAAGCCTTATGAGAGACGGATTCGGCCAATCAGGCAGGAGCAAGCCGAAAGCGACTGCTGAATTGAGACTGTCTGGCAATACATTGTACAGTGTGCATACGGTATGGCTGGCAGTGTCTTGCATCAGCACTCAACAGTCAGCACATCATTGCCAGACAGCATCGTGCACAAGACATTTTGCTCAGAGTCCAAGACAGTTGAGTGAAGAGAGCGGCTTTCGTACTGATACCCAATATACCCCCGTATTTGATAAGATAGCTTATGACAGTGGACACTGGGCTCCAGTGGCTCTGGCTCCTCTGCGCCGTGCTCTGTAATACAGTGCATACCTAGATACAAAAGTAATTAATGGCAGGCGCGGGCGGTAAAAGACCGACATATAAATGTAGCGAATTGAGTAAAAGCAACTGAATACGGCAGGAACAGCGTTTAGACGTTGAGATACTTGTCAGCCGTGTGCCTGGCCGCCTTGCGACTGCCGTATTGGTACCTGGCGGCCTTGTCTCCCGACCTCTGCTCGCTAAAGCCTTGCGCACCCAGATTAGCGACCAAAAAAGAAAAAGAAAAAAAGAAGAAAAATCTCTGCCCTACGTTTCAATAAATCTACGACGTTGATTCCGCACTGGCTTAGTCGCAAGGTGTCCCGTTTTTCATTATTCGTATTCTTTCTCCTCACTGATATTTTGGTTGTGTTTACTTGCACGACTTTGTCCATCTGCTGGTGGCCCAATCGACATGACTCGGCTGCATCCGCGGTCTCGACCTCCTGTCCAAAACTCATATTTTAAGAGCATTTAAGCCTTTGTCTTTTGGTAATTCTCAAGTAATAGCCTCCATCTTTAACCCATCGCATTTTGTCTTCGGCCTTTGCCTTGATATGGCCTGAAAGGGTCCTCGAAGGATTTGACCCGTTGCCATTGTACTTCGTACTTTGTTGCAATTTTTTTGCAGTTTTTTTTTCGCCCCCAATGGTCCAATGGCTGGAATTGTTCCGCGTACTCTGATTCGGCCTTTGCTTCACTTACACACTGTATGTAAGTGCATTCTGAATTTTCCATCACGGCTACGCTGTGCATATATGCCTCGATCATGAGCACAGCAAAATATGTTGTGTTGTTTCCTAAACAGGCAATATACGCACCTGAATTGTGATTATATAATACATCACATCGACACGAATACATCTCGATGGTACATCCAAATTTATATCCTCACGTAGAGTACGCGCATTCAGTTATATGCACGCAACTGTTAAGCCCGCACGGCTACAGGTGCTACGTAAAAATCAGAGAGGTGCGTTTTCCAAGGCAAGCATCGGTCCACTGGAATAACACCCTCATATCCACAGTGGTCTCGGCTCGTGGCCATCTTCCGCAGGGCTCTCGATGTAGTGTGTTCTCTGTACAAGTACAGGAGTGCTTGCTGCTTGTTGATATTGACCTGCTTGTTATGTCCTTGCTATGTCCTGGCGGTTGGAATGATGAACACCCTCCTGAACCCTGTCAAACTCGAATCAAGCTCAAGATCTTCACCATCTTGATCAACGATCTTGGGGCATCCAAGTTATGAATAATTTATGAATAAAGCAGACACTAGTCTCGGGGTTTGCTTCTTCTCGTTGATGTTTGATATTGTCCTTACGTATGCTGCGATGGATCTCGATAGTCTTCCAAATACTCGACACAAATAGATCATCAAAATGGAAAAGGCTGCCAAAGGGCTGAAAACTCTGCTGCTTAAAGTCTACAAACACATCAATAATATAAAAACAGAACAACAACAGCAATAAAAGTTACGTCTGCTCGGCTAGTAGCGCGAGACCCTTCGCAACGTCCACACTGTTTTTTCCTTTGCCAATATTCCGAGTTCTCTTCTTTTTCTTTTTCTTTCTTTTTCTTTTTCCTCTTGTAGTCCACTCGTCAGCCTCACACCTACGCCGTACGAGTATATCGCCGTCTTGCAGCATTGTTCTCTTTGTATGATGTTTACTTACTTCGTCACCCGTATTACATCATCGCCTTTCCATCTAGCCATTTTGGAATAAGGCAGCATGTTATATACGAAGTATGAAGCCACTCATATTAAAAGTCAGCGCTTGCCATGGCCCTCACTCATCCATACTCGCACACCTGCTCGCCCCTCGCCGACCGTTTCGCACCCTTTGGGAATAGCTGCTGCGATGTTCGGGACAAGGATTGTTCTACGTGCGGAGTATCATGCATCAAAATCTTTTCATCTCGTGGTTTTCAATATTTCCGAAACGGCATGCTACTTTGAAAAAATGAATATATCCTGTGACATGTCACTCCCTCCCACTTCGCCTCGTGTTTGTTGTATTGCTCCATGTCTGTGCATAAAACTACGAGATGCCTTTTCCGAGGATGTCGTCTGTACTGTGTCCCTCTGTATCAGTATCGATTTATTATGATACTTCGGCTGCTATTTCGGCTTCTCCCCACAGCAAGCAATATTTCTGTAAAATCCAAGCTTTGGTGTCTCACTACTTCCTTAGCCGTGTCTTGATTATTTAACATGTCAACGTCAGGGCTGGAAAGCTTGGCTGTTTTACTGTGTATTCCTCCTCTGTATTACCGTTCCTCGGCAATATCGCTCATCTACAAATCTACATTCCAACAGCTCGTAAGGAGACGGTATGAGTACTTTGTATGGAGAAGAGTATGGATTGCTGCTACGCACTTACATAACTGATCGCAAATCGGGGAATGATCCGCCCCAGCTTGAGTCTAACGAATAAGAACCCGTAAATCACCCACGTGCTGGATCGTGCCGTCTTCAAGACGACTCCAGCCGGCCACGATCATGAATTCCTGTAGCTTGGCTCCGAACTGGTTGAATTCCATGATATCATCTCGACGACAGTTTGAAAGCAATATATGGGCTAGAATAAAATAGAAGAACGCAATTCTGCAATATCAAGGCTTGCTTGCATTTCATAACCACGACAGTTGCAGAATTTGGATATAGTCGTGAGCAACCTGGATGCAATAGCATGTCTGCATGTGTAATTTGCTCAAGCCGCGGATGTCGGCTCACTGCTGTCACCTGTGAGTAACAGAAACAGCTTCGAGTCTACATGTATCGGTACTTTGTGTACCTGTAACGGTTTTGTACTTCTTGAAGAATAAAAATCAATATTTGATCGATATAGTCTACGAAACGTCACCGACCGGAGTTTGCACCGATACACAGGTCGAGACCAGTATTTGCTCAACAACAATACTCTGCATATCCGCACAGAAGCCACACTGCAGAGAAGCTGTTCATCGGCCAGTCTAGGCCACATGCGGAGACATATATCTCACAGAGTAGTGATGCTCGCTCCTCGCGGCCCGGCTTGTTCGGACCGTCGGAGGTTACATGCCTCGATTGATTTATTCACTCTTTTTCTATTCTGCATCGAGGAGGGCCAAGGGGACTCCGAGTCTGGGTATGTCATTCCCGCATGCCGCAGATGGCACGGGAACAGCAAAATTTGACGATGAAAAATCTACGCGAGAGAATACAATGAAAAAGTGAAGAAAAAAACGCCACAAACCCCATCGAAGAGCATCACTCCACGGCCAAATAGAAATGGATCGGCACATGAAAGAGCTGTCAGAACATAGAATGTCTTTGTTGTAGCCAAGCTGTGGACGGTCTCAGAGCTTACTCATAGTGAGAACTTGTATTGCTTTTCGATACAGATTCGTCAGTAGAACTACATGACCTGATAGAGAGCGGAAACGATACGCTACAAAGCGGAAGCCATAAGCGAAAACAACGTGAATCAACAAGTGTGCAAACTGCCCGAAATGTGTAGAAATACTAATCAATATCTGAAGAATAGAATCGAACAAGACAGAAAATTCAAATAAGCAGCCAGGCAATACTTGTAGCTTCGATGGGCTTGGCAGGGCTATTGTATGACTGTTCGCATTCTTCGTAAGCGAGTTTCTGTTCCTGAATTGCTAGTCGATGTCAATGAGTCAAGGCCGCCTCGTCGCCCGTGTCGCCGACGAAAATGACATTCTGGGCATCAAAGCCAGCCGCCAGCCCGAGAGCGTAGCCTCTTTGGTTGGCCACGACTCGGATCGACCACTCCTCGTCGACAAAGTCGCAGTTCCAATGCGTGTGCCCGAATGCCCAGAGCACTACAGCCGTTGATGTCCAGCAGACTTCGTGGCTCAGGTCTGTAGCGAAGCCGGTGGCCACGGGACTGTCGCGGTGCTGCGGGTCGACTGCCCGCGCGTCAAGCGTTGGACTGTGGTGCGAGAACACGGCAATGCGACGTTGCGGCTCGGCACTGCTGATGGCCTTGACTTGTGCATTGAGCCACGCCAGGTCGGCAGCGTGTGCCTCATTGTGGCGCGCAACGTCCCAGTCGCGGATTTGCCGAAAGTCAACAAGGCGGCCTGTGATAGCATCGCGCTGGCTAGCTGCCACGCCTGAGAACAGGGTACAGCCGAGTACTGTCAGTGTATCACTGACATCGTACCGCGTCTGGTCAAGAAAGACAAACCGGCCAATGGTCGACTTTGCCCGCAGGCGTTCCATGCGCTCCGAAAACTGACGCACGGCAGCCTTGGCCATCGGCCAGCTGGTTCCGAGCGGCTCATGATTGCCCAGTAGGAAGAACACTGTCCAGTATCGGCGCAACTGCTTCTCTATGAATGCAAATAGGCGGCCATCTGCATCGGCTACTTGGCCAATGTCGCCAAGTAGGGCGAGGTTCGGGGCTGTCTGCTTCAGAGCAAAAGCATCGCCGGCAGCCAGCGTCTCCAAGTGAAGATCGGACACAATCTGAAAAGGTGTAGAAGGCATCTTGTTCAATTTGAAGAGCCTGTCATCTATTAAAATGAATATCCAGATGAGCAAGGCCGTATTGTCCGCGCTTCGATGCCATCTCCGAAATGAGGCCAACATGCTGACACTGGCTGAGATCGGGAGATCGGCATCTGCAGCCACGCATCATGTACATGCAGTCACTTGACTCAAATTAGGCTCTCCTGGGTTTTTGTAAACACTTGATAAAAAAAGTAATGTTTGTAAAATAAAGATCGAGGAGAACGTCGACAATGAAGACGTTACAGATCACGTGTAGCCGTTAAGTGACTAAGCATTTCACCGCCCGTGAGCCACAGTGGCTGCCAGTGCTTAATGCTGGCAGTAAAATTTCCCTTATCGCTATCTGGAAATCCGTTTGAGTGGGTCTTCTGGATTCGAAAAAAAAGTTTCGACGCAGCTTTTTGGCGAGCACGACCAGATTGCGATTTTTTGTAGTCGAGATTTGCCTTTTATCGACGGCACGGCAGATGCAACACGCACGCCCAACGACTGCAATTGACCCGACCGCCCATCTCACACTCGTTTAGCTTGTTGTTTGAGAGCATAAACCTCACATTTGCCTTTTCAACCAACCTCGACCCCCCGACATCTACCCGAAACACATATCATGGCCGACTCGAGCACATCGTCGCTCACTTCCACCTCTCATACCCTCACTGCCACTCCGGCTTACGGCAGCATGGCTTCCGGATCCGCCCTGCCGTCGCTGGGCGACATCGCCTCGGCCCTTGCCTTCCGCGAAACCATCCGCCAGCAGGCCCGCCGCGAGTCCCTGCTCACGCCCTCCAACTCGCTGTCTATTGCCTCGGCCCAGATTTCACAAGTGGCTCTCGGCGCCTTTGCTGGTCAGATCAGCGATGAGCAGCAGGAGCGCATTCGCCAGATGCACGCCGCCACAGCAGCGCGCAAGAAGCGGAAGCGGAACAACAAGCAGGCAAACGGTGCTGCCGACGACGACAACGACGCGCCCAAGGCCGCCACGGGCCCCATTGGCCCCATCCTCAAGATCCGCCGCGTGCACGTCGACGGTTTCGAGATCCCCCAGATCTGGCAGCAAGCCAACCGCATTCTGGAGACAAGCGCACAGCAGACCCAGTATGCGCTCGAGCGGTTGGACGAGGAGGACCAGGAGGAGGAGGCAGCAGCCGAGGCCGAGCTGAACGGCGTTGACTCTGAGGAGGAGCTGAGCGGCGACGACGACGATGAGGAGGAGGACTTCTCTGGCCTCGAGGGCGAGGAAGAGGACGACGAGGAGCTCAGCATGGGCGAGGACGGCGAGGACGACTTTGACATGGAGGACGACGAGGACCTTGAGGGTCTGGAAGATGAGGAGGAGGAGGAGGAGGATGACGACGACGACGAAGAGCTGGACAACGGACCAAGAAAAGAGTTTGTCGAGGACGCTGGCGGCCTGAACGACGGCTTCTTCGACATTGACGAGTTCAACAAGCAGTCGCAGTGGTTCGAGGCCCAGGACGCTCGCGCCGACCCCAACACGGATGTTGCCAGTGAAGACGAAGACCTGGACTGGCACGGCGACCCCTTTGCCGAGCCGGCCAACCTCGGCGGCAAGAAGAAGGCCGGCAAGGACAAGAAGGCAAAGAAGGCCGGCAAGAAGGGCCGCCTGGAAGAGTCTGACGAGGAGGATGATATCAGCATCGGCAAGGGTGGCGACGAGTCTGAAGACGATGAGGCCCCAGCCTTTGGCGACATGGACCTCGACGCGCCATCGGGCGAGAGCGACGTTGAGGACCTCGCTGATGAGGACGGCGGCCTTGCCGCTGGCATGGACATGGACCTGACGGCCAACGACATCTTCTACAAGGACTTTTTCGCACCACCCGCAGAAAAGCGCCAGCGTGGCGACCGCGACCGGCCCGGCCGGAAAAACCAGTCCTCGTACGACCCCTCGGCCGACAAGAAGCCCTTCCAGCCCGAGGAGGAGGAGGTTGAGCGCGCCATGAACGACGTGCGCCGCGATCTGTTCGAGCAGCTGTCTGACGCGTCAGGTGATGAGGACGAAGACGGCATTGATGCCCTGTCTGATGTCTCTGCCGGCGACGTGCGCAGCCGCCGGTCCACACACGAGCGCCGCCAGGCCAAGATCCTGGCGGAGATTCGCCGTCTCGAGGCCGAGGCCATCAAGGCCAAGAAGTGGACGCTGTCTGGTGAGGCCACGGCCGGTGCCCGCCCTGTCAACTCGCTGCTCGAGGAGGATCTCGACTTTGAGCACATTGGCAAGCCTGTGCCCGTTATTACCCAGGAGGTCACCGAGGACATTGAGGCTCTTGTGAAGCGCCGCATTCTGGAGCAGTCGTTTGACGAGGTGCGCCGGCGGTACGGCACAGGCTTCGGCGAGGACGACAACACGGCGCGCCGCGGTCTTGTGGACCTCGACGACCAGCAGTCCAAGAAGGGCCTGGCCGACATCTACGAGGAGAACTACCAAGAGGCGGCCAACCCCAGCACGTACGTCAGCCAGACCGACGAACAGCAGCAGGGCGAGGAGCGCGAGGTCGAGAAGCTGTGGCTGGACATTAGCGCCAAGCTGGACGCGCTGAGCAACTGGCAGTACAAGCCGCGCCCGACGGCGCCGCAGATGTCTGTGGTGTCGGACGTTGCCGCGGTGGCGATGGAGGACGCGCAGCCGTCGACGGCGCAGGGCGTCAGCGGCGGTGCCAGCATGCTGGCGCCCCAGGAGGTGTACAAGCCCGGCGCGGACGACCCGAGCGGCAAGAACAAGGACAAGAACATTATTGTCGTGGCCAAGACGGGCCTGCCGATTGCGCGCGACGAGATGACGCGCGAGGAGAAGCAGCGCCGCCGCCGCCGCAACAAGGAGCGGATCCGGAAGAGCGGCAGCGGCATGCAGGATGCCGAGGGCAACGTTGTCGGCAACTCTGCGGCTGCGGCCAACGGCACGTCCAACGGCAAGACGAACGTGTCGCAGAAGGAGACCATGGCGACGCTGAAGAAGGCCGGCGTCAAGGTGATTGGCAAGAAGGGCGAGCTGCACGACCTGGAGGGCAACAAGCCGCGGGCAGCAACAACGCTGTCGAGCGGCAACTTCAAGCTGTAAGGCGGCATGAGGGGAGTCGAAATGAAAAGGTGGTAAAATGGACGGTTTGCATAGTCTTTTCTGTTTTTCATTTGTTTATGGGCATATATTTTTGTTTTAATTTTGCGTGTATTGCATATCGGGATACTCTGTATCAAATATCAAGATTAAATCTACTTGCATCAAACATTCTTCTGGATCTTGTCTATGAGAAGTGATAGAGATAAGAAAGGCAAACAGTTTAGTCATTTGTGCATGTAGAAGTATGTGAAATGTGTTATGAATAAAAGAGTAGAAATGATCCAAATATCGTAAAGCCGTCAAAGTAGTAGTAATAATAAAAACCGTGCAAATCGCTTGCATCCCAATAACCCAAACAGTAAATCAATTCCAAAATCCCAAATGCCGTGGGTGATATATCGTGCCGTCCAAAGGCACCCTCCAAAACGCCTGTTGTTCCCTTTATGTCGTCTATAGTATTAAATCAATGCCGTTGTCGGCAGATCAGAAAACTTTTGTGTTCGACGTTTAGTTGTCGAGCCAGTCGAGAAGCTCGGGGGTGAAGTAGGTGACGATAATGGTGGCACCGGCACGCAGGATGCTCTCGTGAGCCTCGAAGACGGCGCTCTTCAGGTCGAAGACACCGGCCTTGGCAGCAGCGTGGAGCATGGCGTACTCGCCACTGACCTGGTATGCGGCGACGGGGAGGTCCTTGCCCAGCTCCTTAGCGTCGCTGACAATGTCCAGGTACTGGCCAGCGGGCTTGACCATAATGACGTCCGCACCTTCGTTGATGTCGCGGACGATGGCGCGGCGAGCGAGGCCGCGGCCACCAGGGGGGAGCTGGTAGCACTTGCGGTCACCGAAGGACGGGCACGAGCCCGCTGCATCGCGGAAGGGGCCGTACAGGCAGCCGGAGAACTTGGCTGCGTACGACATGAGCATCACGCGGTGGGCGACGCCCTCCTCGATCAGCTTCAGCTTAATGGCACGGATGCGGCCGTCGTTCATGTCCGAGGGGGCAACACAGTGGGCACCAGCCTGGGCGTATGCGACAGCGACGTCCGAGATTCGGTCAACGGACATAGCGTTGTTCAGGCTACCGTCGTCACGCAGGATACCGCAGTGGCCGTGCGAGGTGTACTCGCACAGGCAGACATCAGCGACAACGTACAGCTGGGGGAAGCGTTGGCGAATAAGACGGATGCTGCGAACAACGGGGCCGTTCGGGTCGTCGGCGGCAGTGCCGAGCTGGTCCTTGGTGCCGGGTGTGAGAGGGACACCGAAGAGGATGACGGAGCGCAGGCCCTTGTGGACGAGGGGCTCCAGGTAGGCGACAAGGCGGTTGATACCGCGGCGGTACTGGTTGGGGAGGGAGGGAATGAGGGTCTCCTCATCATCCAGGTCGGAGATGAACAGAGGGAAAATGAGCATCGACTGTGCGTTGTTAGTAGTGACTCCAGTGACTCAAAGCAGTGACTGCCAGATGAGGTGTTGTGTTTGTGGCTTACCTTGGTCAATTGACGCTCGGCCTGCCAGGCGCGGGCAAGCGGGTGGCTGTAACCACCGTGCAGCTGGCTAGAGATCTCACCAGCGATGCTGACGCTGGTGGCGGCGGTGCTGGCGTACGACATGGCGCGGGAGATGTGCGAGGTGCGCGAGGCGGTGTCGTCGATGATTGAGGAAGCGGCAGGCTGAGGGCGACGAGGGCGGCCGTTGGCGTCGCGCATGGAGAGATCTTGAACAAGGCTGGAGAAAGACATTGTAGAAGAGAAGTTGGTTGTCGTAGAAAGTCGAAGACTGAAAGTTGAGGAGGGTCGGCTTTTGAGGGTTTTTCTTCTTAACGAGGAAGAAAGCGGAAACCGAAGAGTGTAAAATCGAACTAGCGACAACAAAGGACGACTAGCAATTGGTCAAGGCGAAGACTGGGTATCGTAAAGGAAAAGAATGCGAATGGTTGACGACAATTCGGGAATGAAGAAACAAAAGAGGAGAGGAGTGTGAGAGGAGGAGGAGGAGAAGAAACAAGTGATGATATTAATAGTCGAAGCCGAGGCCGAAGGGTGCAGGAATTGATAGGCTGTCAGGATCGGCACAATGCAGAGAGGGAAGGAGCGAACGTGGAAACGGGAAAGATACGGCCGTAAGTCACAATAGCAGCAGCAGCTAAGATCAATTGAGCAGAATAGGGAACAAAAAGGAACATTACAGAGAAGGAGCCAAGTGGAAAATAGAAGAGAGGGAAGGAGCGTCCGACAATATGCTCACAATATGGTGCGAGCGGCGGAAGGTGCGATGGACGGGTGCTGTAGATTGGCTCATTGGGAAAGAGCGAGGAAAAATGGGAGGGGCGAGGGGCGTAACCGATTTATCGCACGGGCCATTGGCCAGCGGGTGAAACAGCGCGAGAGGAAAGGCAAGAACGGTTTGGTGGCTTTGCGGCGAAACCGGCCGAAAAGGGTAGGAGCGAGTGTGCCGAGCGAGACAGTGCAGGGCCATTCAGGGCCATTGGAAACATGTGGTGAAGCACTAAAACGAAGAAAAGAGGGGCTATAACTCCGACATATAGCGGGGCGACGGCGCCATGGGCGGCTTATCGGTATCGGTTTATCAGTCGAAGAAGTGGCAATCAGTGACTGTTTTACAGAGGCAATACAGGCAAGAACAGGCAGAGCCGAGTCAAGTCGGTGGTTCTCGGAAAGAGCAGTGGTTAGTAATTCGAGGCTCGCTATAAATTGCGCATTTAGGTGTAGATTTGCGTCGTGAACAGCCAATAAGGCAGCGGTTGATGAAAGCAAGTATTTGTATCTTTGTACAAAGTAGACTGTTGATTGCTGATAGAATACTGATGCAGCATTGATGCAGCTCTAAGACGGCCTTGACTTGGATTCGGTTTTGGCACGAGTCGAGGGATCAGTCATGGCTCTAAGGACTGCTTCATCTTGAGCTGGTGATATCATGTCAAATAACATCAACCTGAATCAGAGCTGTCCTCGAATCGATTCAAGTGATCTAGATTCTCGAATGGTCTAACTGATGCGGTCCCAGTCCGTTGGTGTTAATCTATATGCTTCGGGGGACGGTCCTCCGACAACGGGATGATATGAATGGGCTGGATAATCTATTTTGATTTTCTACATTTCTCTTCTCAAAGTATAAGATACTTGTTATTGATGCGACCATAAACATTGCTACATTTACATCAACAGGAAACATTGCGGATATACTGGCTATTGAGGTCCCGACTGGGCATGATGATACTCTGTCTCTGCCTGAGATCCTGGGTTTATCTGATACATCGTACATGGAAGCCGGCATCCGAGAAAGCTTGTCGAGTTGTAAAGTGCATGCAGTAAGTAGGGCTGTCTGTCGTATGATGAAGCCTCGGCCGCCAAGTATAGCCGTGTAGGGCAATGTGTGCCGTGGCCGGATTGATGCGGCCATCGTGCCAGGCCGTGATGGCACGGGTTAATGATATAGCAGCCAAGATAAGGTGCTGCAGCTCTTATTCGAGGTGGTTCAGTACAGCTTCACTTGCGAGACAGAGACACGTAAGTCTCATTGATGGCGGTGTCGCGAGAGACAGCCCTCAGTCCACACCAGACATGTGTGTTTCAGCTGGCCAGTGACATGGATGCACCCGAATCACGTCAGGGCTGAAGCTGAATGTGCACCATGCCAGTTGCTGGTCGTTGTTGGTACACCTCTTTGGTTAGACTCGACCACTCTTTGGTCAGCCTTGTGCGCCACAGGGTCCAAAGTGTGGTGATACCATAAGTTGTTCCTGTCTGAACCGCAACGTCATTCACGATGTGCATCGACAGTCGTAGACGCATTCAGTTCTCAAGACCTTGCTAATTAATAAATTCATTGAAATCTTCGCTATCATAACTACTATTGCTCATCATCATGCAACCCGATACTGTCTACTGCGCCGTGAGGTTCTTCTTGATAATGGCCACATCGGCATCGGAAAAGCCCAGGACCTTGGTCACATAGCCCTCATAGCCGCCGTGCTCCGTGTCGAGAGCAGCCAGGAATGCATCCCAGCAGACGACACGCAGGTTGATCAAGTTGAGGAACCCGGGCGGCACAGCAGCCGCAGCAGCCTTGGCCTCTTCGGGGGTGGCATCGGCCGCTGGTGCGGTAACACCGGCACCCATCCGTGCAAACGCCTCGAGCTGCTTGCGCACGGGCTCGGAGCCGATGCGGGACAGCATATAGTCCAGTGCGATGGTATCGCGCGGCACACCCGCCAACGTTTGGATCAAGCCCGCCACAACACCGGTCCGGTCGCGGCCGGCTGTGCAGTGGAACAGGAACGGCTCGCTGGGGCGGTCGCGCACATGCTCGAGCAGCTGCGTAATCGTCGGCTTGTACGCCTTGAGCACGTCCAGGTACGTGAGCACAAAGCCCTCTTCGCCGTACCCCTCGACGAATGGCTCGAGAGACAGGTTGGGCGTCTCCTCGGTCGCCTCAAGCCACACCAGCGTCACGTCCTCCGACGGCTGGGGGTCTGGTCCCTGCGCATGCTCGGCTCTCGACCGAAAGTCAAAGATGCGGCGTACACCGAGTTCGTTGGCGAGCGTGGCCTTTCCGGCGGAGGACAGGTGGCTCAGCATGCCACTGCGGAACACATAGCCAGGCCGGATCGGGCTTGAGGCACCAGCACTGCTTGGGATCTTGCCAATGTCGCGGACGTTGAAGGTGCCCTCGACGTTGATGAACGGGGCCTGTGTCAGAACGGGGCCGTACTCCTCTGGGGCAATGGGGACCGTGACGTCGGTCTCGCTGAGCTTGAGCAGCTCCTCGGCAGATATAGCGGGCATGGTGCAGATGTAGATTGTTGGATGTGTAAGTAGGAAATGAGAGGATGTAGCTACTAGCTAGTTGAGGTGTTGTCATCATTGCTTATTTAGGACACATAGGTACATCGTACATTGACTTGCACTGCCCCTCGTAATACGACCCAGCTCACCGTGTCACAACAACGTCTTCGACTGCTATGAAATCTCACATTTATTCTAGTATTTCACTATAATATTTTTGTTATTTCTGACGCTCTTTGATAATCAGTTTGATTGATGGAGATAATTTCTGAACCGAGTTTATTTTGTTAAGAGTTTTGGTGATAAATTAACAGATCAAAAAGAAGTACCATAACGCAAAATCGAATGAATAAAATCAAACAAATTTTATACAGTTTAAAGAAATCCATGAAAATATACATAGTTAAAAGTAAATTGCCAACAATTTAAACCAACAGATGGTGCTGTTACTTGTTGGCACAGATTGAGAATGCTTCTCAAGTGGTGGTTTACAGAATCATATGTAGTCCAGAGGTCAAGTCGTGTCAACCCCTGTGTCTAAAGGCAAAGTATGATCATCCAGAATCAAAACTCAGTTTTAAATAAGTGTTGCAGTATAGTAAGTAATAAGAATAAATTGTCTAAAAAGCCAATCGCTGGTATGTATCCTGAACGCCGCAAAATGCACGGCACAGTTGTTGCGCCTTTTCCCATCGAAACCAAACCCCTTTTGTATCTGCAGTAAAGCATGCAGGAGCCAGATAGTTGCAGTGTTCTGTAATCCAGATAACATAATCTTGAACCCAGAACCCAGAGCATAAGTATGGTCCGCCTGCAGCCTTCAGCCGCCACGATCCCGCCCGACACCGCCTACAGCAGCTCAAAGTCGTCCAGCTCGTCGCGGTACTGCATAATGTGCTTCTTGATCTTGCTGCCCACAGACCAGGTCACAAAGTCCTCGAGCGACCGCGTCACCAGGAACGCCGGGTCCGTCACCGTCTCCGTACCGACACGCACGTGGCCCTGCTCAATCATGATAATCGCGGCCTTGACCGTCTCGGCCATGCGCAGCCGCGTCATCACCACGGGCAGCCGGCGGCGCGCAAACGCGGCCACGGTCACCTTGTGCTCGACCATCGACAGCTTGGACTTGTCGCCCAGAATGCCCATGTCGTAGAGCTTTTCGAGCATCAGGTCCTCATGGCGGCGGCGCACGGGGCTGTCGGGCGGCAGCAGACTGAGACGGTGTGCAAGCTGGCGCAGCGAGCCGCACAGGCGGTTGTAGGAGTGGTAGTCTTCGGGCTTCTGGATCATGTACCGGCGGATGACGGCGTTGGCGCGGTGGTCGTTGTCCTGCTTCCAGGTGGTGAAGTCGACCTTGCCTGGTTTTGTTAGTCTTGTAAAATGTGATTCCTTGAGGTGAAGATTGAAACATACGCAGAAGCTTCTGCTCGTGATGCTTGAGATTGCGAACCATTTTTCCGTTGGATGTTGCAAATGCTGTTTTGCTGTTCGTGATCTTCGAAACCCTCAATCCTCAAATCCATACAATTTCGATGCGCCAAACTCTACGAAAAAAAGACTGGCAGAACCCTCACCGCCAAAATATTGCAGACCCCGCTTGATTGGCCAGCCTTGTCACAACCACTTTAACTGTGGATCAACTCTGCAGCACGGCTGACTCATCTACGCTAGGCTACTGTGGAGCCGTAGCTTCGCCACTGGCAACTGCAGCTGACGCCTTCCACTGCCATCATCCGATCATATAAATACCACTTTCGACCTCGACGCCCCAGACTCTCCCTCTTACATACCCCGGCAACAGCATCGCGAGGCACGAACTCGCGCCCAGAAGTATCTCTAGAACCTCTCCTGTGGCCAGTTCATCTGCTGTTCACCCCCAGCTCGCTGTGCATACCGTCATCGGCTAGCAACCAGCAAACAGCGACCAGCATCAACCCGCGACCATGGCTGCTCCGTACGAGCTCTACCGCCGTAGCAGGTAAGCTGGTGGCAGGCACTGCGTCGGGAATAGAAGGAATGCATGATATTCAGACGTAGACTAACAAACCAGCATCGGCTATGCCCTCACCGACATGCTCGATGAGCTGATTGGTGATAACCGCATCGACCCTCAGCTTGCGATCAAGGTCCTCGCCAACTTTGACAAGGCCATCACCGAGAACCTGCAGGAGCGCGTCAAGGCCCGCCTCACGTTCAAGGGATCGCTCGACACGTACCGCTTCTGTGACGAGGTCTGGACCTTCCTTATCACCAAGGTCCAGTTCAAGATGGAGGGCGGCGGCCAGCCTGTGCTGGTCGACCGCGTCAAGATTGTGAGCTGCAACGCCAAGCCGACTGTACCATAGTAGGGACCTATTCGTCGGTAACGAATGCGCATTGCAGCAGTCGCTCAGCCAGAGATTGGCATCGAGTTGACGCCCATTACTTGTCGCCCAGCACCCACACCCAAACGAAGAGAAACACAATGCACGAGCCTGAAAAGGACGACGGCAATGCCAGTTTCTACTTTTCTTCTCTAGGATGGGATACCGAAAGGCAGATGAGGGTCGATATTTGTTTTCTTTTTCATTGCATTTTAACGTCTCTGGGCTAGGATCATGAAACCGCTGGAGTTATGTCTTGCTTTTCCCCCATCATTGCTATTTCTACCAGTTTATAGTTTTTCGTTCATACTACCGACTGCCTTTGCAGTCACTTGTCCTTGAGGCCTTCGGACAAGACGGGTACTCCGCGTTGTGTGCTGTCTTTTAAAGACTTTATGAAAATACAAAAAATCACGGCGTTGCCATTTGACTACAGTGAAGCCTGAATGACCGTATGCTGAATGAACCCGAACATAACGAATGCAAGTATTTGGAGTATGCCAATTATGGTCATTATCATATCTAAATTAGGCTGATATATACATCATTATACACCAGTGATCTGTTCACTGGCCGCCCTTTTTGGCAATGGCCAGGACCTTGTCCATTGGCCGTCCGCGTCTCGTGCTCGCCGCTGCAATCGCGTTGATGCGATCGTCGTTGTCGTCAATGCACCGCTGCGCCAGTGCCATGGCCGCACGGCGGTTGATCCACGGCCGCTGGCGATACGACGCTGCCGCACTGGTGCCTGTATCGTCTTCGCCGTCTAGGTTCTCTTCCACTCCGTCTGCAATGGTGCCAGCAACCTCGCCAGGGTCCATGAGACTGTGCACGTGGCTGATTGCCGCATTCAGCGACCCGTACTTGGCATTGTCGTGCACCACCCGGTTGACAAGCGCAATATCGGCCCGTAGGCCAAACGACTGCATCTCGCGTAGCAAAAAGTTGAGGTGCTGCGGGTTCGTGCACGCATCAAACAGCAGTCGGAACGTGCCGCGGTTGGGGCCGTCGGGACACAGCTGCCGCACGTGCCGGTAGAGGTCAAGAGCCATCAGCACGCCAGGCCGGTCACCAGCCGCTGCATCGTACTCATACTCGTAGTCTTTGGTTTTCGCTGGCGGGTCGCCGTGCTCAAGCATGGCCTCGATGACAACGTTGAAGGCTGCCAGGGGCACCTTGCCGTACTGCTTCTTGAGGCTGAACAGCGAGCTGACGGCATCGCCCAGACCGGCCTTGCTGCCCTCGACGAGCCGAATAAAGAGAGCGCGCGTTGTTGCGCGGTCTGCCGTGATGTTGGCATTATTCATAATGCACAGCACCTGCAGCGCCTTGCCGATATTGCCGGCCTCGCAGTAGCAGTCGAGCATCGCCTCGAACTGCGGCAGGCCCAGCTTGGTGCCGCGCTCGGCCAGCATTTGCATGACGGCCACAGCAAGGTTGGAGTCGCCGTTTTGCGATGCGATATTGAGAATGTCGAGGGCCATGGCGTCCGACGGCGTCAAAATACTACGGCCACTGGCCGACTTGACGGCGCGGTTCCATACATACACCAGTCCTTCATAGTGGCTCCAGCGGCAGCACGCCTCCAGCATGACGTACCACAGGTTGGGCGTCACCAAGTCACTCTCGCGCAGCACGCGCTGGTCGATAATCTTGAGAGCGTCGTCCAGGAAGCCTTCCTGCAGAAACACATATACGTAAATGTCGAGCAGCCACGGCGGCGGCGCCCCCTCTGCCCCGGCAGGCCCTACCGCTGCCATCATCTTGTCTAGATGATCAATGGCGCGCTCAAACTGGCCGTCACGCAGCAGGCCGACAGCAATGCTGGTCATGCCCTCGTGCGAAATATCGATCCAGCGTTCTTTCATCTCGGCCAAAACGGCCGCCCGAGTCACGTAGTCGGGATGCACGGCCAGTACGGCCAGCGCTGCATGGTACAGGCCCGGCGTGGCCTCGATCGTGCTGTTCTTCAAAAGCTGCAGCACATCCCGCACGCTCTCGGCCGAGCCGTCCGTGCTGCAGTTGGCCCGCAGCAGAGCCTCGCACAGCGCACTCGTCGGCGCCTCTTTGCGCTCCTCGAGCAGAAACCGCGCAATTGCTTCAATCTTATCGATGCCGCACATGCTGTCCTGCAGCTGCCGCAGGGCCTCGTATATGACTGCTGTCGAGGCGGCTTGCAGCTGGGCCCAGCAGGGGGGCTGCGCGCGCAAGAGATGGACCAATGCTTTTTCGTCGTTGAATTCTTGCCTTGGCGGTAGTGGTGGCCGTTGTCTCTGTACTGTGCCGTTTGCGTCGGTCCCTTGGGCCGACAGCAAACTCAAACGGCCGACCCGGCCTCCTGCATCGGCATGGATGTGTCGTGATTGGTATCGTGTAGGTGTAGGTGTAGGTGATCGTAGATTGGTATTCGGGATAGTTGTGCTATGTGATAGTGTGCGGTGGCCTCGCCGGCTGGCAGAAAGACGCCCTGGGTGCCGTGCTGTCTGCCGCAGTGCCGGTGGTGGCGCGCCTTGACGGCCGCCGATGGCCTGGAGCAGCGCGGGAGTGTCGACGGAGGGGCACAGACATCGCCACAGGCCGTCGACGACGATGCGGGTGCCGGCCATTGAAGGTGCGAGGTTAAAGTACGGCGGCAGCTCCGGGGCCCAATTCGTTATAAATCCATTCAAAAGATGCCGGGTCAAGATCCAGAGTCGTTGCTTGTGATAGCTCGAGGCCAAACGCTAAATTTTCAGTTACCCGTTACGGTGCTCCAGCGGTCACAATAGAGCTCCGCACCAGCTACCGATGAACCCCAGTCGCCAAATTCAAGGTCACGTGTCGCCATTTACACTACCATTCAACATTATAATGGCATTCAATCAATATGTTTCGTTTAAATGTATTCAGATTTCATTTCTTAATTTCAATATGCTGTTCAGATTTCTATTCAGATCTGTTTGAGAATGCTACCATCATGATATGGCGGCGTGTGGTGTGCGGTCTCCTCCACTGGACCGGTGTCCTCCGTCCTCCGTCGAGAGACTCGTCTTTGTTTAGAATAGTAATAATAATAATTGTCTGGCCTGACCCCTCCGCTGGGTCAACCGTATAATAAACTCAAAAAGCACAAAGTGTAGGGGTGTGGCGTGGCATCGTGTGGTATGAGCATAGATCCCGGCGGCGAGACATGCGCGGCCGAGTTGAGCACTTGTCAGTGGTCTCAAGGGCCATGGTGGTCGGCATACCGTCGGCATACCGTCGGCATACGATCCGCTAGAACGTGTAGGTGTATCGAGGTGTCGAGGTATTGGGGTATCGAGGCATCGAAGTTGGAATATCAAATCGCTGATCGCTTAGTCGCCACGGCCGCCGCGACCACGGCCACGTGCATTGCCGCCACGGCCACCACGGTCTCCACGGCCGCCACCGCCACGACCGCCCTGACCGTCGCCGCGCTGGTAGCCGTTGTGGTTGCCACGGCCACCGTCACGGCCGCCACGGAATCCGGACTGGTAGTGATGCTGGTGCTGTTGTTGCTGCTGCTGCTGCTGCTCCTTGACCGTGTCGATAATCTCGTCGGGGACGCGCAGGTACTTGATCTGTATGTGTTAGATGTGACGTAGATAGTGGCTGGGGTATCGCATATCGTATATGCATCGGAGGAACGTACGTTGTTGCCTTTGACGTAGACTTCTGGCAGACGCATGAAGCTGTCACCGTCCTGGAGTCGAGTTAGTATGCGTCATGTTGCTCAAGATACCATAGAACCGAGTACTCACGGCATTGGTCTGCACAACCTCCTTCAGAGTGAGGTTCATCCATGTATCGCACTGCACAAGGTGGCCGTTGAGGGTCTCGCCGTTCTTGAGCTCGACCAGCATCGGTTGGCCCTGTGCGGCGCTGAGGAGGCCGAGGGGAAGCTGCAGAGCTGGTTAGTCGTCGCGCATTGAATTTGGTATTGTTTGAGAGACGAAGAAAGCCGTACCATTGTGTCCAAGAAGCCTGCAGAGAAGAGAGGCGTTCGTTGGGGGGAAAGGTGGAAAAGAGGTGAGGGGAGGTAGAGTGGTGGCAGTGAGTTTAGGTGGCAAGTGGTGATGCGGGCGGGCAAGGGCGCAAATTCGCGACCCAGCAGTACTAGCCGCCGTCGCAAGGGCTGAGGTCAGGTGTGGCGCTGCCAGCCTTGGGGAATGTGGCTGCAACGCTAAAGTGGGGACACTGTTTACTGTCACTGTCTGCAGTCTGCGTCATAACTTATGAGTTGTGCAGCAGTCAAAAGTTTATATTCATTTATTTCAATGAAAAGGATACATCACTGCGATTAAAATTGAAATGTACACAATTGATATAGAGACTAAAAGCACAACACAAAAAAGAATCAAGCAGCAAAACCAAACAAAGACTGTGAATCGAAGGATGTCTAGCAGATGACGGGACCAGAGAACAAAACCCAGAGCACCAGGGCACCAGAGCCTTGGCTTCGTTGATAAGACCACCGCAGACTTCTAGACATCCTGCTCATCGGGACCATCAACCCTCACTTCTTACGGGGCAGTCTCCCGGCTCTTCCGGTAGTTGGCCTCCTGCTCAACCTGCAGGCTGTCGATCAGAGGTGCAAGCTCGCTGAGGATCTCGTACGACTTCTTGTAGTACTCCATCTGGGCGTTGATAAGCTCAGACAGGTTGCGCAGCGGCTCGGGCGTGTCGAGAACGTTCTTCATCACGCCGAAAGCCTCCTCGGTCTGTGTGACAAACTCGTCCTCGGCCTTCTCAATCTCCTCCTGGGCCTCGGCGCTCAGCTCAGACTCGTCGTGGTGTGCGGCACCGGGGCCGACGGGCAGCTTCCAGGTGTTGCCCTTGACGCGGGTCTTGACGGCATCCAGAGACAGGCGCGACTTCTCGACGTTCTTGCGGGCGCGAGTGGCGAACTGGAGGTTGGTGTTGAGGGTCGTGTTCCAGCCAGCAAGGAAGTGGCTCTGGATCTGCGCATCCTGAGCAAGACGGGCCTCGCCGACACGCTCCTGGGCGAGCGCGTACTTCTCAAGGGCAGCGGCCAGAGGGTCCTCGCCAGCACCGGTGTTCTGCTGGTGCAGGGTCTGGCTGCTAGCCAGCGAGGCACGGGCAATGGCGTGCGAGAAGGTCTTGGGCTGGGGCTTGGCCGACGGAGGGGCGGTCAGAGCAGCCTGGGCCTCAGCGGGCGACGAGGCCGACGACAGCAGAGTGACCTTTTCGCTGACGGTACGGCCAAGATCCTGGAAGGTCTCCTTGATGTTGGGGGGGTAGTCGTAGGGCTCGTGCGAGTACTGGTTGCTGCGGAGGGTTAGCTGCGGTTGCTCGTTTGCAGTCGATATTGCGAGAGGCAGAGTGCACTTACGTCACAGCCAGCATCTTCTGGTGCACGCTCTTGAGCGCATCGACGCGCTTCTCAAGGTCGATGTAGTCAGGGGGCAGCTGGGTCTGTTGATAGTTGCATGTTAGTCGCTGTTCTTCCAGAAACCGAGAGTTTTAAAGCGTACCTTGTCCTCAGCCTGGCCAAGCTGCTCCTTGGTGTACTGGAACGTGCGCGAGGCAAAGGGGGTGATGGAGGCACCGATGCTACTGTAGTTGGTGAGAGAATGGTCAGCATTTGGTCATGTCGCCAATAATGTCATCGCACGATAGCTGGCCGCCGACGAGCTCAACGACTCCCGCGCAAGAAGTCGCGCAGCGGCGCATATGCTCTCTTTCTCCTGCTGCAACTATACACAGCTCCAATAAAGGTAGAGACACATGCGACCGGTGCGTGACCACTGCTATCATGGCTATCATGGCTATCACCAGCATCGCCGTCGTGGCCGGCAGCCGTCTTCATGGTGAATGAGGGTAACATACGAGAAGCTCTTGCCGATGTTGCTAATGTTGCTGAAATCCATGGCGGCGGTATTGACGGTGTGTATATGTAAAAGGGATTATTTCGAGGATGCGATGAGTTGCAGTAAAAGGTGTAGATGCAGGGCTCAGAGTAAGGGATCAGATGCAAAAAGATTACGGGCTACTGCTACTGGATCTTATGTAATGACACCGTATTGCGTATTGCGTGTTGCGTACGGAGTGGGCAGGACCAAGCTGTCGCCGCCGCTTCCAGCTGCTCTTTCCTGTTTGAACACACCAAGACAGGCGTCTCGCTGTGTCTGGCCGGTTGTCAGGGAAGCAGGTGCTCCTGCAGTTTTAGGGGGCTCCTATTGTAAACTAGGCTCCAGTTTTACGGTTTACGGGCCCTTTTGGAGCTCAGAACAGCAAGAAGCTTCTAATCACACGTGACCTACCCCGCCGTCGCTCCGCGGTTTCCCACTTTCAGTGCTGAACGCGCGGTGTGATCAGTGTGCACAGCTCACTAGTTAGTGGGTTTCAGGTACAAAACGCCAAGTGCCCCATAAAACCGTGCACATTCCAGAGCTTTAGCAGATCTTCAGCGACGCAACGGGCCTGATAAGCATCAAACGTTTGCATCCAAAACTGGAGGAATGGGCAATCCGAGTTACCTATATTGAACATGTCTTGTGTGATATTTTTGATAGATTTTGAATAAATTTCGAATAAAAAGTTGACCCGAAACCCATCCAGCCAGTATGGCAAGATGACTAATCAAGGATGTGCTTCTGGTCCAGCCATGACGGCTCGACGCCGCGGCATACGCTCTCATAGTCCCAGAAACCCTTTTCACCGACTCCCTCAAAGGGTGTCGTGAAGAACATGGTCCAGTTCACACCGTCAAGCTTGTAGCTGCCCCGAGACCGCTCAAAGTACCACCGGTTGACCGGGTTGTCTTTGCGGCTCCGCCAGCAGACGCCGTCTGGAAAACAGTCGCGCACCATGGCCGTAAACACAATGTCGGCAACACCACCTGCGCCCTGGCTCTTCTTGAGCACAGCAAATTTGTCTAGGTATGGGACGAGACGGCCTGTCTTGTATGCGGTCTCCTCGTCCATGCCGAACGGCCGTTCCCACGTCAGGATGGCACCGCCCTCGTATTCGCCGGCAATAATCACACCAGCGAGTGAGTTCTCAACACGCCGGAGGTAGTCGTCTACATCCAGCTTGCGGTTGAATGAGTCTTCAATCAGATTGACCAGTCGCGGCAGATCGATGCACATATCTGTGAGTCGAAGACGGGGCCCGCCCGGCACTGGCGGCGTCCATGGCGCCTTGCTTGGATCGGGGAATATGGTCAACGGCATGCCGCGCTTCAGGAGTGTCGTCTTGGACATGGGCACATCATCTGCTGCCGTCTCTGGCGGAGTCGCGGTTGTCGGAATATTAGACGGCGTGAAAAAGCTGTTCCGTTTCGATTTCGGCTTGATGCGCCCCAGAGGGAGTGATGACGAGAACACCGGTCGATCAGTGAGCAGATTGTGGATTAGGGGATTCTGATCGCGTCGAGTGCTGGCACTTCCCACATAACCAAAAATGTCGTCAGCCTCGTTGGCCGAGACTCTGTCGTTGGTTTTCAGGTTTGCTGCCTCCGTAGGTGTTGTGAGCAAAGCCGATGATGTCGACGGCAAAAGAGCTAGTGTTTTCCGGATAATGTCAAGATTGGCTTGATGCCGTGCACCCACTTGCGCCGCCGACTCACCTCCCACCGGCTTCAGGCAGGACGTGGCTACCATTTTGTCTAGTATAACCTTGGAAGTCTTGTACTCCTCTTCCATATTGAAAAACAAGTGTGCGCCATTAGGCCGGCTGGGAGTCGGAGTGCCGCCAATGGGATCGATGACAATAACCCGGTCGACGGAGGCAATGGAGGCTGGCTTTTTCGATTCCGTTGCCGTATCGGAGTCTGCGTTGGCTGATGATAGTGCCTGTTGAATTCCAGTAAAATAGCGAGTAAGACCCAGCACGATGTCGTCGGAGTCGACTAGGTTTGCCTCGGACTGTGACGTAGAAAACGCGTAAGGCGGGATGACGGCAATGTCTCCTTTGCGTAAAAGCTGCAAGAGACTGCTCTCGCTGTCGACCTGAATGAGGCCTGGGGCGTAGATGGAATCGTCAAGGCGGGCATGCTGGCCGTCATGACGGGCACTGCTGTCGTCCAGGCGCATCGCAGACCCAACCAACGACGTGACCGGACCGACATAACTGTCGATTGCGTCTACCACGCGCTGTGTCTCGTGTGTGACATAGTTGAACCAGCCGTGCTCTAGGGCGCCATTCCCGATTTGCGTGTCCTCTGCCGCCGGAGGTGTAGCTGCTGTCCGGCCAATGACAACAACACTGAGCAGTCCAAGCTGCCGCAGCTGCACGAAGGTCTTTGCGAGGCCCCTGAGTGTCACGTCATCGATCTTGTCTGGGTCCTGCAGCTTGATGATGGCGACGCGAAGCTGGTTCTCGGCGGTTTTGGCGATCTCGATGGCGGGCCCCTGGACAAACCGGGGGATCTCGTTGACTGGACGAAAGCTGTCGTCAAGGAAGAACTTGCCGCTCGAAGGGCCAAACGTCTGCAGGTATTTCTTGGTGTCCCGCTTCGTAGGCGATGAGGCAAAGACGGAGGCGAGAAACTCTCTCTCCTGCGACGTGCGCTGCTTCTCGTTGCGGGAGATGGAAGTGTAGAAAGATGTGAGGTCGAGCTGCTTGTTGTCTGCTGTATTTCTACAGGGCGTTGCCGATTCACCGTCTGGCCATTGCCTGCTGCCGGGCTTCGCAGGCGCCGGGGCAGCCCCGGTTGTAACGGAGCTCTTCCATCGCCTAGATGCCGCTCCTCTGCGAATCTGTCGAGTCAGCTAGGGCCGCATTGCATTGTCTTTGCTTGCGTGGTCGGGTTGACTCACCTGGGCAAGGCTGGCCTGTTTCAATGATGTGATGCGCAAAACCATGGTTCAATCAATGGGCATCAGAGAAGCATCGTAGAAGGGTGCGACACCGAAAGGAGGGGGCTGGAGGGAAGCGCGGTTCGAATGTCACCGCATAGTAAATCAAGTTAGTGAAGACAGATGGGAGGGAGCTTGAAAGACAAAATGGCGTAGAAGTAGATGAAGAAGAAAAGAAGAGGGAGAGCAAAAAAGAACAGAGAGGATGACAAAGAGAGACCGGCAAGTGTCGTTGCTTCCTATTTTGGCTCCTGCTTAATTCAGAGCTCCGCGCCCTGACGTATGACGAAAATTACCCTAAACTCGCCAAAATTGGGGAAATTGCTGGTGACTCAAAAAAGGAAGGAACGGTGAGCCGGTCGCCCAGATCACCCCCGCCGATACCGTTCTCCAGGGGACATTCCCCCTCTAGTGCCGAGGCTAGCTGGTCAATAGCTGGTCAAATGCGCCCTTTGGCGGCATTCTTCCCGCTGAGGGTCTTTTCTTACCCGGTATCATCCATTTAACATGCGGGTGCTGGAGAAGTGTAAGTGTTACGTACAAATGCAGTGGCAGCCTCTCGCTCCTTCCTATATTGACAATTCATCGGCATCGTCCACATGTGATGTCGATTTTCTCGTTATTATACAGCTCATATTTTAAGAATAAATGTTGTATACAATAAAAATACAAAAATAGACCACATGGGTGACCGGCCACTTGGTATCAGGAAAAGGAAGGAGTGTAACTCACTCTCCTGCCTATTTTGACATGCACGACTGCATGGTTACCGTACCTGACGAATGAGGCTGACCGTCATCATGGCTTTGATAACTTGCACTTGTTATCACTCATCAACAAGCAGTGCCAACAGTCGACATGTCGTCGTCTGCACCACAGTCTCCTGACTCCGCGCCGCGGCGACATATGCCGGTGTCGCTTTTATGTCGGGTCTGCGGTGAGCGCTTCAAGCACGGCGAGCTGGCCATCCTGTGTAAGTTGCAGTCTTCTGAAGACAGTCTCAGCCCACAGCCCGCAGTCTAGTTCTGAAGTATTCCGGTGATGCAAAGTATCGGCCGACTAACTAATTTGTGGCAGTGGTTGACAGCAGCGACCGGTCCAATTTCTCTGGCAAAATCGTGCCCGCGTTCTCGTGCACCAGAAATCGGACGGCGGTGGAAGCTGTGGATTTTCTTCAGACATGCCCAGCTCACAAATTCGCAAACTGCTTCGAGTGCAAGGAGACCCCGCCGCTATATGGTGCATCTATACACCAGTTTTGTGCTACCATATTCATGGCCGAGCCTGAATGGAGTACAGTCAAAGTTGCCGACCATGGTGTACAGAGTCCCAAAGACGCTCTTGCAGAAACAGAAAAAGAGAAGAGAGCAAGGCTTCTACGCGGACTTTGGACTCTCGCATCCTTTCGGACACCGTGGGCACGTATGCTTGACCTATTTCTTGAAGACGATTTGGTTGCGCAGTACGGGAATGCCGTTTCAAGACATGCCGCTGTTTGTTTGGGGCTTCCGGGCCTGGAAAGGCTGCCAATGGAAATATTTTCCGTCATATGGCAAATGTCAGAAAGCAGCCCGTCCAGACGAGCAATAAAAGCCGACTTGCTTCGTCTAGAACTAGAAGAGGCACGTGGTAAGGAAGTCTACAGTTGCAGCGAAAATGTACGCCTTGCAGATGTCGTCTCATGGAAGCGCAGCGTAGGCCGCCTCCACCATGTCAACACCTCTCTGAGATACACACTGCCGCCACTTGTCAAAATCACCATAGACTGTATGGGTATACTCGAGATAGAGCGGCTGGCTGAAAGGCCGCCCGCGGAGTCCAGAGTGTCCCCGAATATGAGTATGCCTCCAAAGGCATATGTGATTGAGGACCGGCGCAAGGACGACAATATCGATGAACCAGATCTCACGGATGCTCAAATCCTGAGAAACGAAACGAGAGGCATTGCTCGACCAGAGAAGGCCAGGAAAAACACCGTCAATCTCACCGTGGTAGAGCTCGCATATGGACGACTGCGTCTGCGACTACCGGAAGATGGCATTTTCGCTGTCTGGAACTCGCCCAGTCCGCCCGAGCTCAAGACTATCCGCTTCAAGTCGTTGAGGCATATGCCACGTCTAATTTTGCCAGAGAATGACGCACAACTGATCTCATGTGACCTGGACACCTGCTCGGGGGTGACAATTGTCTTTGTTTATAGCGACATCATCTACATAAAATTCCACACCAGTATGGATCACGTTTCGGGCACCCCAGATCGTTCAAGCACGGCTTCCTGTAACCTGAGCGGCGCATACTGGGCTTTTGTGCCGATTGCGCCCGATGATCGCATCACAGCAATCTGGCTGCACCCCAAAAAGCCGAATTGTTTTGTGGTAAGAAGAAGCCAGTGTCTCGTGAAGGGTGCATTATGCTTCCTGTCCAGCACTAACATTTGCATCTAGTTCCGTCTGAAGCTCGCAGGTGATGTTCCCATCGGACCGATGGTTCACCCAAATTGGAGTATAAGAGCTCTTGCTCATGGGACGAACATCACACTCGTTTGCAATGCGCCGCGTCTTGGTAGAACTATACAACTCTTAGGAGCCAGTCCTCCGAACGGCAGACGGAGCCCCCGGCCCCCAGTTCAATTGCAGCCCATAGCCACCGATGAGATATATCGCTTACTTTTCCCCAAGCACCGCACCCTGAACAGGCGAGAGCGGTTTTGGTCCACAGCGCCACTGGGCGGCATCGTGCGCATTCGAGTTCTCACAGTGCCCTTGCACGGCATCTGCATCGGGCTGCTGTTCTATTACAGCAACGGTGCCATTCGTGCTTTGGGAGATTGCCATCCAGACAAGAGCACTGCAGTGGACTTTGATAGTCCCAGTTCTATCTGTTTCCGCATGGCTCCTTTTGATTGCTCAATGCATCACACACATAGGCATGACCTTGGCGTCTATTTCAAAGTTGTCGAAGAGCATGACGTCCACCTCAGCCACGAAGAGGACGACTGGGTGTGCAAGCCGCTGGGTTACGGCATGTTAGATTTCTATATCTCGCCAAACTTTACATATGCTATGCGGTTCAGGGCCGACTGGTTCTAGTACGGGATATGGTTTGGGATGTTAAATGTGCATACTTTTGGACATGGTATTTTATTGTTAAGATGTTACTAAGCAGTTGTATGCGTGCCCAAATAATTTCGGTAAAGAACAAAGTTAAGCGGCAGTTTAAATCCAGAAGCAAAGATTGTGCAGAGCGAAAAGTGAGTGATTGTTTAAGTCAACCATTTGACATCATAGTTCGGCTTACTGCGGGACATCAGATCATCGGTGTATGTGGCATCGGACTTATAGCGCCATGTGCAGCCGACGCGATATGGTACGGCAAGCATGCATCTCGCAACATACAAGCTAATACAGCAACGGTAATAATCTGACAACTACACACACAACTATAGAATACAGCAGTGACAGAAATGGCATCAACTGTCTTCTTCATCGGCCTCGGCAACATGGGCTGGGTACGTTGTCGCCAAGGCGGGGAACGAGCATTTACATCTAACTGACCGACAAACAGGGCATGTCCAAGAACATCATTGCCAAGGCCAATTTGGACGGCCCGCTGCTCGTCTACAACCGCAGCAAGGATCGCAGCGAGGCGTTCGTCAAGGACGTTGCTGACGAGAGCAAGGTCGCCGTCGTGGACAACATTGCCGCCGGTGTGGCCAAGGCCGACATCATCTGGCTCATGCTGTCCAACGACAAGGTTGTCGAGACCGTTTTTGACGAGATTCTATCAACGACAGCAGATTCAGACCTGCAGGGCAAGCTGTTTATCCAAAGCGCCACCATCCACCCCGATGCTGCCGGTCCGCTTGCTGCCAAGGTCGAGGCGCACGGTGCTCAGTTCCTGGCTGCACCCGTGTTTGGTGCACCGGCTATGGCCGACTCTGGCATGCTGATTGTTGTTGCAGCTGGCAAAAGCGACGTCATTGACCGCGCCCGTGTTCTATTCAAGGGCGTGACGGCACGCGACGAGATCCTGCTGCGCGACCAACCCGAGGCCAACTCGCAGCTTCTCAAGGTCATTGGCAACACGTTCATCTTCAACATGATAGAGCAGCTCGCCGAGGGCCACGTGCTGGCCGAGAAGACGGGCCTGGCTCCCGAAGCCATGCACAAGTTCGTCGAGCTCATGTTCCCCGGGCCCTATGCTGCCTACTCCCAACGCATGCTGTCCGGGCAGTACTACACAATGGAACGGCCGCTGTTCGGCGTGGACCTGGCACGCAAGGACATTGGCTACGCGCTTGGCCTGGCCCAGAAACACGACATCCCTCTGCAGAATGCCCAGACGGCCGATGCGCACCTTGTGCAGGTCAAGGAGCACGACGGTGAGACTGGCGATGTGGCGGCTATATTTGGCGCGGTCCGGCAGGAGGCCGGCTTGCCCTACGAGAATCAGAAATAGCGCTTGATGTGCAATCGGGATAGGTTTTGCTACCAAGAGCATGCCAAAATTCAAGGATTTAATTCGAGTGATCTTCGCAAACAGTGGCCTTTGCCGGGCTAGAATGTCTCACTGATCGCGCCAGAGGTGACGATCGGCGCAGGGAGGAGCAGTGTGTTTAGTGAAAGCTAGAAAGTATAGTTTATATAATATATTTAGGTGTTATCCAAACTATAAACACTATACTTACCACCATGCAGGAAATTAGAACTAAAAGTCCCATTCGGGTGCCACTAACAAGACGAATAATACGAATACTGGCAACAAGCTTCGGAAGTCGCCCACCCAGCGCGTTTTTCTGTTCTTTCCGGATCAAGAAAACCTCATTCTTCACCACACACCTAAAGACATAAATATTACTCATCCAAATATTCTTTGCTGGCATACCATAGTCGCAAACGATGGCGTGAAGACTTCAATTAACCATCACGCGGCTCTTTTCTCATATTTCTTTTCATTGAGTTTTACGGCAGACCGGCTACGTCATTGCAGCGTACATATTTATCGGTCCACTTTCAGAAACGGGCGACCCCAGTCTTCGCGACAACCAACGACGACAGCATCGACGACGAGTACGACGACAAGCAAATAGGAAAATGCTGCCGAGACTGCAACTCCAGTCCGGGCATGCCGCCGTTTATGGTGCCGGTCGACGGATCTGCAGCAACGGCTTGCCGCGTCCAGCTCTGAGCGCACAGTGGCGCGCCTCGGCACGACGCCATGTCTCCTCGAGCTCTGACTCGCACAAGGTGAGCAGCAGTGCGGCCATTCCACAAAAGACCAGGAGCTCTACTGCTGCCGTGGCGTCTCTCATTGCCCTTGGTGGCCTGGCCGTCTTCTCACTATCTCTCGGCGGCCAGCATATCCGACTCGACGCCCGCAGCGACCAGCCAGAAGAGGCCAAGCCGGCGTGGGTACGAACCGGCGAAAAGACAAAGGTGCAAGACTCAAAAGACGACAGCTTTTTGCCAGAGCCAATCGAAAATGTCGGCGTCTGGTTTCGCGACGTGGCCACCGTCGACTGGGGCACATTCTCCGACCGCGTCGCCGACTTTCTGCTCCCCGAGTGGTCCAAGTCGCTGCCCGGTTTTGCACGGAAACTCCAGCGCGAGCTGGACTCGGATCCGGGGTCTCTAGCTGAAGAGATCTGGAAAGAGGCCCGCGACCCGTCCATCCACCCCGAGATCCAGTATGCAGCGCGCGTGCGCGTGTCCGAAGACCTGTGTAACGAAGAAAAGGCATTTCGTGCTTTGCGCAAGAAGAAGACGGCGGCCGCGCTGGCCAAGTACCTCCAGCTTCCGGAGGGCGAAGAGGTGCACCCCGACGACGTGCCGGTGATTGCCCTGTGTGGCTCCGGTGGTGGCCTGCGTGCGCTCGTTGCCGGCACCGGCTCCCTCATGGCTGTCGAGGACGCCGGGCTGTTTGACTGCGTCACCTACACGGCCGGCGTCAGCGGCTCGTGCTGGCTGCAGTCGCTCTTCTTTGCTTCCTTTACCAACCAAAACTTCCACAGTGTGGCCGAGCACCTTCGCCAGCGTCTAGGCATCCACATTGCACACCCTCCCGAGGCTTTCACGCTGCTCACATCCGCACCAACCAACAAGTATCTTCTGAGTGGCTCAGTGGAGCGCTTCAAGGCCGATCCCAATGCAAAGTTTGGCCTCGTCGATATTTACGGCACACTCCTGGCTGCGCGCCTGCTTGTGCCCCGTGGCGAGCTAGGTGTCAGCCCGCTCGACTTTAAGATTTCCAACCAGCGTCGGCACTTGACCAACGGCGAGAACCCGATGCCTATCTACACAGCCGTTCGCCATGAAATCCCAGAACTGGACATGGAAGGCGACAGCGAGCGTGAGAAGAACGAGCTGCCAGATTCCACCCGAGTCAAGGAAAGCCCCGAGGAGAAGCTGCGTAAAAAGGAGGGTGGCAAGGAAATGGCTAAGAAGGAAGCCTGGTTCCAGTGGTTCGAGATCACACCCTACGAGTTCTTCTGCGAGGAGTTTGCTGCTGGTATTCCGACATGGGCCATGGGCCGCAAGTTTAAGAACGGACATGACGTGCCACCACCTGCCGCACCAGACTCCGATGACGACAACGGCTATCGGTTGCCAGAGGTGCGCATGCCTCTGATGCTGGGTATCTTTGGCAGCGCATTCTGTGCCACGTTGAGCCACTATTACAAGGAGATTCGTCCCATTATCAAGAGCTTCAGCGGCATGGCTGGTCTGGATGAGATGATCTGGGGTCGCAACGATGACCTCAGCAAGGTTCATCCCATCGAGCCGGCCGAGCTGCCCAACCCCGTCTACGGCATGAAGGCGTCACAGCTGCCCAATACTGTGCCTCCCGGGCTGCTAGACCGCGAGCACATTCAGCTGATGGATGCGGGTATGTCCAACAACTTGCCCCTGTACCCATTTATGCGTCCTGGACGCGGCGTCGAGGTTGTTCTTGTCTTTGATGCATCAGCAGACATCCGCAAGGACAACTGGCTCTGCGTGGCGGACGGTTACGCTCGCAAGCGCGGTGTCAAGGGTTGGCCAATCGGTGTTGGCTGGCCGCAGCCGGATGAGACACCCGAGGAGGCCGTGCAGGATCTGGAAAAGGCCAGTGCCGGCACCAAGTCTAGCGGACCCGATGCCGACACGCCCGACGCCAAACTGGCCCAGGCCCAGGAGAAGTCGAACAGCTCAAACAAGGATATGAAGAAGGTGGATGCCGGCAAGCCTGAGCATGACGCATCCAAGAACGGAAACGAAAAGGGTGGTTCTGCCGAGGCCGAGAACGCAAAGAAGACTGCCAAAGAGCTTGGCTACTGCACCGTCTGGGTTGGCTCGACGGAGGAGGAGGTCTCATCAGCCAAGAAGGCTGCAGAGGGTTCTTCATCTTCCTCTTCCTCATCGCCGGACTTGGCACCACCTATCGACGACTCGAGCCATTGGCGCCTGTCGTCGCCGGATGCCGGCCTGACACTCGTCTACCTGCCCTACCTGGCCAACGAGGCCAAGGTCCCAGGCGTCAACCCTGCCACCAGCGAGTACATGAGCACATGGAATTTTATCTACACGCCCGAGGAGGTGGACAAGGCCGTTGCTCTGGCCAAAGCGAACTTTGCCGAGGGCGCCGAGCAGATCCGGGCGACAGTGCGTGCCGTCTACGAGCGCAAGAAGCAGCTGCGGCTCAAGGCTGCGCTGGAGGCGAAGAAGAACCAATACCGGCGGCTTGTGCAGCTGGGCAAAAACGATAAGTTGGATGGAGATCACTTTGATCCCTGATTTGTACGAGTGTTCGATGTTGTAATTTTAGTAGATAGCACTGTTTCTAGAGCGAATAAACGCGAAATCAAGTGAAAACAATAGCAAAGTCTGTGTCTAGATGAAATGTATGTATCGTGATTGGTAATGTAATAATATAGTACAGCAGTAAATGTAGATGGCCATGTGGTCGGATCCAAAAGATGAGCAGCAGGCAGAGAATGCTCGGAGAAATTTCAACAGATGAACAACAAATTACCGCCATCTTCTCCTGCACCCCCGGGTGAGAGTTTCCTTGGGAACGCGCAGAAATGCAACTTTTATATACTCGGCCAATAGCCGAAAAGGAACTGTCCGCCCCGCCCTCTATGCTTTTGGGTTTTTGGTGTCCGTCGTCATGATTTTGTTTTTTCGTTCTTTTATTCGTCTGGTATCCTCTCTTACAAGATCTCGCCAATGTCGATGTATGCCGGCTTCCACGGCTGTGCGCGCTCCGACAGCATGTCGCTGGGCACCCGCACGTTCTCGCCGGGGCTGTAGAGGTACCACGCCTTGAGCGCGTTCATAGCAGCCTTGGTCCGTGCTGCGTCCAGGCTGGCGGCCGCACCCTCGCCCAGCTTGTCGTTGCCGCTGTAGATGCCCACGACAAAGACAGGGGTGCGCGACTTGCGACCAGTCTCCGACTCCAGGCGGGCCACTGGCGGCTCAAAGTTCTCGCGTGCGCACAGATATGTCAGCTCACGCGTGGGCAGCTTGAAGCGGAACAGTGTCTCCAGATCCAGCTGCCGCGACAGGATGTGTGCGCGCACAAACGAGCGCACAGCCTCGCGGCCACTGTGTGCGTAGATAGCACCGGCAACGGCACGCACGGCGTTGGCGTGTGCATTGTCGGCGTGGTGCAGCTTGGTCTCGGTATCCATGCTGCCGCCCATCTCCTTGGCCTCGGGCACAACCTCCTCGAAAGGCTCGGCGGCCATCTGCTGCTCGCCAGGCGTCAGCTTGTCGCCAAAGTCGTCGTCAAAGACGACACGGCTGCTGATGCCGTGACGCCACTTGTACTTGTTGATGTTGGCCGCCTCGGCACGCTCGAAGCCCCAGCGACGGATCACCTGGCGCTCTTCGGAAAGCGAGAACTGGAGCAGACCGGGGTCGACCTCGGCACCGGGTGCAGCGGCAGTCTCAATACCCCACTGCTTCGCGACATCAGACAGCGCAATCGAGCTGGCGTAGGCCTTCATGGCGCCGTAGATGATGACCATGGGCAGGCGGGGGTATTTGCACATCAGCCACTCGGCGACGTGGTAGTTGATGAGCGAGTAGCCCAGGAAGGAGAGGCTGCCATTGTTGAAGCGCGGGCTGGCGTCGGCAGAAGGGTCGACAAGGGTGCGCGCGAGGGTTTCGAGGGGCAGGCGCTGCGACAGGCCGAGACGGGCGTGCAGGGCCGCCAGCTTTGCCGACTTCTGGGCGCGCTCGGGGAGGGGTGAAGGGTATGCGGGCGAGCTGGCAGCATCGGGGGCCAGCTCGGGGAAGCGAGGATCAGCCGGCAGCAAGAAGGCGGCGGGTGTGGAGGGTACGACGGGCGCAGTGTTGGCGTCCTCGTCGATCAGGCCGACAACCTGAGCGGCATCGTTGGACGAGTCGGCGTCTGTGGTTGTTGATAGTGGCCGGCGTTGGCGGAGGGGGAGGAGGCTGGCATGGAGGCGGGAGGGGGATGATGAGGCGAATGATGGGCGCGAGGCGGTAGATGAAGATGTGGAGTAGGTTGAGTAGGTCGAGGGAGTCGAGGGGGCCGAGGCCAGTGCAGAGCACGATGCGCACGCGGACAGCAGGGCCGGGGAGCGGGCGGTCGACGGCGACAGCAATTGCCCCGCAAGCCGTTGCACCCGGACTCTCTTCATTATTGAGGGGGTGACTTGGGTACTTCTGAAGGCGGCCGGTGGGTGGTGTTCCTAGCTGGTAGGAGTTGGGCGTCGTTGGGAGCTAGAGGCACGGCGAGGCTCGGTCACGATGCAGCGGTTCGTGAGTCTCAGGCCTTTGGTGATAGTTCAAGATTTTTTTCCCACCCTAAGCCGACTGTAACGGGCTAGGCTCAATCGTATCCAATCGATGCACGGCAGTCCCCGTTATTCGGATAGCCAATCAAAGTGCACAATGGGTGCTATAAATACGGGTCCTAATTTATCTTATATAATCACTCGTTTGCGACCAATAGAAGACTGCTGATTCTCGTTTTGGGCGGGCCATTGGGAAATGTGGGTCTGTCGCCATTGCAGGAGAGGGAAACTTCGAAAAGCGTCTCTACCGAGCTCACGGCACGCATCTTCATCCCGGGGACCTGCGCGCAACACACAGCTCACGTCCACGCCAACGACTCACCTCTATCTCTCACCCCTCGATCTACCTTCAAAATGGTATGTTCGAGCACGTCGGCAGCTTCTGCACTGCTTTTTCTGTGGCCAATTGACTAACAACGATGTAGGGTGCCGGTCCGAAGATTCAGTGAGATATACCCCCGACGGCGACTATGACGACAATAACGACGCCGGCCCGACCCTTGTTTTTTGTGTTCACAGCGATATACCCCGTCTGACCGATGCTCTGTCCTGCAGAGTTGCAGTGGGCAGGTGTGTTGGATGCCGAGCACCTCCGGCGATGGTGTGCATGCAGAGAGCATGATACTCGACAATGGAAGATGGCAACGCAGATCAACGGAACAACACATATCACACAAGGAGGCAGGGGGTCGGCTTCGTTTATTGAACTATGGACTCGGACACTACAACAAAAAACATACTAACGGCACAGGTACCCCAAGCACGTCTGGTCGCCGGCTGGTGGCTGGTACGCCCGGCCTGCGAACTGGAAGCGCAACACGGCCGTTGCCGGTCTGGCCATGTTTGGCATTGTCGCCATTGTGTTCAAGATCGACACGGAGCTCGAGTACCGCCACAAGATGCCCGAGCCAGGGCGGTTCTTCCCCAGCAGATAGTAGGCGGTCCTTTTTGCGGTTTTTTTTGCGGCAGATATACTAACAACTACAGTTGGAGCAGGCAGATTATTGAGCACGAGAAGGCCCAGAAGGCAGCACAGGAGGCAGCAGGCTCAGCAGAGAGCAAGTAAGCCACAAGCTAAAAGATACACACCAATTTAAAGCATTGCAAAGCATCAAGCATCATGCATCACGCATCAAGCATAATGGCGGGTGTTACCCACGCACGGCCGCGAGTTTGCGTGCGGTGTTTGGAAGGGTCTGAGTTTACCTGATTTTTTATTATTTTCTGTCGAGTTCCATTGAGTTTTCTTGCGTGTTATCATAGACGTGGGCTAGTCACCCATCGCGCTGAATATACAAAATGTCAAAACGTTTGGTCTAGTGATACATTTTGTTATCGGCCCGAGATGGGTCAACAGTCAGCATCCCAGCAAGAGCCAGACAACATTCTATGGTCTGTGGCCCGTGGTCAACGGTCAACAGGCAGCAGTCAATCGGCAGTGGCCGTTCTCATTACGCGGTATCATATCGATCTCCAGCCATTGACAGCGTTCGACAACATCAACGGCTGCCCCTGCCAAGACAGTTATCAGATGCGGCGACATGTCGTCCATCTCGCATTCACGGGAATTTGACCAGGCAAGGCTGTCTGGCGAGTGGTATGAACCACGCCGCTTGGCAAGGCACATTTTCGCGGAGAATCTATTCAATCTATTGGATCTACTAACAAAGTGACAAAATAGATTCTCCGTGTTGCAGAGATAAGAATAGGGGGGTGGTATGCGGAGATGGGTGTGGCAGACTGCAGACTGCAGTTGCAGCCGGGCAGTGACTCAATGTCGTCAGGGCGGTAGGTGGGCGAGCGGCCTCCCAGAGCTGAGGTTGAATACGGGTCTATTTCGATACAATGTCGATACAATGTCGATACAGGTGTCCATACAAGTGTTGATACAAGTGCTGATACCAGGGTTGGTTTAATTGTCAAACGGGAAAAGATCAAAGGAAGAAGGAGGGACGGGGCTGTATCACAAGCATGTGCGTGTGTACCTGCACCGGTACTCTGTATCTTTACCGGTATCTGCGCCGGTGTCTGTACACATACCTGCACACATATCTCACCTGCACGAGAGTGGCATCAGCCCTACGACATTGGCTCGTGTTCGTGTCTGCTTGTGCTTGTGAGAGGTGTGCGGCCGTGAGACGCCGAGACAAGACAGGCATGGAAGCACACAATAGACACACGCACACAAGAACTGTTGCAGGAGGGTCGGGCACAGAGCAAAGGGCACAGACAAGGCTGGGGCTGGAAAGATGGAGACTGCACGAAAGCAGCCAACAGCGGACAAGAGCGCCGAACAGAGTGGGCATAGGGGCTGGGGACCGGAGTTATTGGCAGCACTGGCAGTATTGGCAGCATTGGCTGTGTAAATTGGCGCCATCGACAAGAATAAACGGCCAAAATACATCACGGGCTTCATCCAAGGATATGGATCGATGGATCGTCAATGAATCAACAACCGCATTATTGGCGCGGAAGGGCTGGGATGTGCGCAGCCTGCATTGGCAAGCAGCCGAGCCTCAACTCAACTGCCAACATCCTGATGCCGTATCACTTCAGCCCTACTTCGATGACATGCAGTCCGATGCGCGAGTAGTCGGGTCAAGGTACGCATCATCGAAATAGATCAAGGGCCAAGACTCTTGATAATCGAGCCAGATTTATTAAAAATCAAAAATAATCAAAGACGGGGCAGACTGGCTTCACTCTTGTCGGAGGATTCTCCGCTTGTTATTAATTCTATGGACTCTGGCAATCCTCAGGTATATGCTACATGTGCCGTGGATCTGTACTTGTCGGAGTTTGAGTATTTTAGACTTTTCATTCTTCTACACTTGACACGCACGGGGTCATGTAGTGTCCGTCGACTGTTGACTCGTGCCTGTCGATTGTCAACAGTCTGTCCATGGTGCATAGCGCACCGCGATTCCATCATTTCCATCATTGCAGCCATGAGCGAAATACTCCGCAGGCCACAGATAGCATACTAGTAGAGGAGATAGCCGTGGATCAGCAAAGCCGACCTCTCCTTCCTTGGAATGGTGCTGGTCTGTCGGAGTGCATCTCCTTGTTCGTCCAGCGAGTGCAGGAGGATGTCTCTGGTACGTGGTGATTGGTCCACGGACGCCTGGGCCAGGCAGCTGGGCTGCATGCTCTGTAGAATTACTGAGTAGAAGTGGTCTGCGGGACGAAGGGGACAAGAGCATCGTCGACGGGGCATAATTATTGAAAGTACAGCCTCCTTCTGTATCGTGGGCTGGTCTAGGGGGGAAGGGGGTCGAAGTTGTCTTTTTTATTTTCTCTTTTCTCCTTTCTTTGGTCGCTTTTCTCCTTTGATTTTCACTCATAGTGCGGCGTCGCCCATGACACGGCTGTACTCTGCAAGTATCTTATTTGCTCAATGCTGTGGATTCTGTGGCTGGTTCTTTTCTTCGGTGCGTGTTCCATGCTAGTTTTTCTTCTTTTCTTCTAGTCGGGTTTCCATATTGACGTGGATTTGGCTTCTCCGACTATCTCCTGCTCCGTCAGTTGTGTTCTGTGTTTCCGTCTCGGCTGCGAAGTACTCGATGTAGTCTAATTTGACATGTAGAGAAATACGTGGCTGGGATAAGTGTAGAATGCTTGGTTTTGAAATATCAGCTTCTGGTGGTCTACAGATTTATATCTAGTTGTCAATTTTTTGTAGAGATTTATCTACGTTTATATTTTCAATATGTGATTTAACTTTCATAAATTAGAGAAATTTCAGCGCTGTAGTTCTGAAAATTGAAATATATCGTCATGATATGAAGTTTCTGAAAAAAAAAGAAAAAAAAAAAAACATCTTTCTCTCTACCCGTTTGATTTTAATTCAAAGATGTCAACAGGAAATTGCTTCATAATTTCTTAGTAAGAACAATGCCATCTCAAGAGCAATTACATCAAAATCACGAAGCACAAGCCAAAACCAATAACCGATCGAAATCAAAAAGAAGACTCTAAAAATAGAGTCTCATATGGAGAAACGCAGCTTTACGAGGTTCTTGACCCTTTTGGTCGACTTGGTCCCTGCCACTGTGTTTAAGCTCAACGCTAAACTGCATTGACACCGGGCAAATCCCATCGCCCGTCCACTCTTTAAGCTTTCTTTTGTTTTCTTTTTGGTTTTATTGGGGTTGTTTTGTCGTTATTTGTTTCTTCTTTTGATTTGTTTCTTCTTTTGATTTGTTTCTTCTTTTGATTTTTTTCTTCTTTCGATTTCTGATGGCCTCCCCCGTCCACATGCATCGTTTCACCTGCCATCGACAGCTGGCCTGGCCTCGTATAGACTGTCCTCACTGCTCACCTCGTCTCATCTTCTGCTCTGCCATCTCCTGCCTATTGTGTCCAAGATACAGAATACCTCTCAAAATATCAACTGCCAGCCTCTCGCTTCAATACGAAGTCGGCGGATTTACACTCTCCTTGCGGTTAGCCTGGCTACAGCCATCTCTGGATATCACCGCATAGGTCATCCGTGCTTTTGCTTGTCTGGTCTAATTCTGTCGACAGCCCTATATCATAGTAGCTCAGCTATGAATGGACGCTCGAGCTTCGTCCAGCGTTGTATCCATGCCTCTGTTAGTTTCTTAATCACTATGCGCCCGTGTGCCGGGCCAGACCGTTGTTGTTCTTTCCTCTTATGATTCTCTCTTACAAGCCACATGGAACACAACCTTCTTTCCTAATCTGTCGTCTCGCTTTCTCTCTTTCGTTCTGCCTCGTTCCCTTGCTCTCCATTGACCTCTCATGCTACCTTCCATTCTCACAATCACCAAACTGGTAGTCTATTCGTATTCTCTTGATTCGCTACTTTGGACGGTCTCCGCCTCGTCCCCAGGTATCACCAAAACTCGGCGAGTCCGTAGTATCGTCAGTTGTTGGACGCCGTGCATATGGATTCCTTTGAATTTCTGCCACTCCGAACACTGGCAGACGTTGTGCTTATGTCATATCTTGGCTCGTTCCTTCTGGATTCGGTAGCTTTATTCTGATCCTTCTTTCCTGATCCTGACCGACTTGTCAGTTCCTTCCTATTTCTACCTATTCCGCCATGCTTCCGCCATGCGCCCGCATCTGACACATGGTGTTAACCACGCTCCTTCCTTTTTAAACCACCCATTGATTATATAAGACGCCGATAACATTTATGCAAGGCAACGTCCCAACTCACCATCTCCGAGTCTCTCACGCTGACTCCCGTCCATATTACGCCGTTCCAATGTGCCGGGTTCTCACTCGTGCCTCGTTGGCGATTCTGGTCTGACGTCGGTTGTCTAGTGCGTCTTGGTATTGTGTATCTGACATGCATATGCCCGCCTTTTGCATTGACGAGATTTTCGCTGTTGTTTCTATCGCTCTTTCCTCCTTTGTATTCGCTGCTGACTCATTATATTCAAGAACTTCAAATAATATGAATAATTCGATGATGAACACATCAACCACGACACCTGCATGTACAGCCTCTATTCCGATAGCCTTGGCCAGGCCATATGCCGCCTTGCCTGCAGATGCTGCCACACTGCCGAATGAAATTGCTCCCGTGACCAAGAATACAGCAACAATATGCGCATGTCCAGTGCCAGTCGTGAATTGCCCGTCTCCTAATGTGCTGCTATCTCATAGTCCGTCTCTTGATAAGACAGCGCGCAAGCAATATTAGACAAGCACAGCCTCCCCCGTTATTGACTCTCCCTGCTATTGGCCGTTGTCTGTGCTTGCTTCTGAGCCCATCTCCCTGTCGCTTCACAGCCACCTTCAAAGCTTAATTCTTTTTATATCTATCTTTCTTTTGATTATTGCCTTTTTCTTTTTTTTGTCCCCCTTCTTCTTTTCTTTTGACTTTTTGAATGGCTACTACTTGGTTGTAACTTTTCTTTCTTCTTCAGAGTACCCTCTGCAATGTATCTTATCCACCCCGGTATGTCACTATGCTTGACCTTTCTTGGCTGCTGGATTCCATTAACTTTTCTTTTTCTTTTCATTGTTTTTTAATGAATTAATTCTTATTCTTATTCTTTTTCTTTCGCTTTTCTCATACATTTTCTATTTCCCCTGGCTTTGCCCTGGTCTTTACTCCGTAGTACTCCGTAGCCCACTGACTACACGGAGTATTGCTGTTGCACTTTGTCACATTTCTCCGTCAGCTAGAGCTAGACTATGTTCTTTCTTAGCTGCTCTCCTAGTTGCATTTTCTTGCATCTTTTGAGAGCCTTCTTGACTCGATTTCGGCTTCTTTCACCTTGACAGTCTTGTCACCTACCTCTTTGGGACGATCAGCCCTGTCATTGATTTTGTCTCTTCTCACGATGCCTCTTGAGATTATCTCTCTTATTGATGATATTTTCTCTTTGATTATCTGTTATTCTACTCTCCAAACCCCCCGACACCTCTACCTCTCGTATCCCATATTGTTTCGTTCTGTTTCTCTCACCATTACCGTGCTCAGTCCCAATGGTACCGTTCTTTTCTTTTCTCCCTATCAGCCACCTTCGTTTGATTTAGTTTCCACCCCCTTCCCTCCTATGCTCGTAATCATCCCAGCTGTTTCTTTAGTTTCATAGTTGATGTCTGTTCTTTGCTTTGGCTCTCTGTCCAATTATCTTGTGAATTCTCTTTTATTGCCTCGTCTTCTTTTGTCTCCTTTATTACTACTCCTCTACATCACGGAGTGCATTATTAATTATCTTTTATTTCCCCTATTATTATTTATTTTTATATTTATACTTCTACTTACACCTTCCTCGCCTTCCCCTATCGGGTATGCTTGTCACAGACTTGTCCACTTCTTCCTTGCCGACCCCGAGCTACCTGGTCCGGTTCCCGCCCAGTCTTCTCACCCTCGTGTCGAACTGGGTGTGCATCCGCTTTGCTCGTGTTAGTCTAACCGGGGATCGTCTCAGTGGCTTCACGTCTCACTGGATTCACCATACTCGACCAATTCTCTACACTCCCGTTCAAGTATACTGTCTACTGTCTATTTCACAATATGTACTCTCTATTCTACTCTGCACATGCATAGCCCACCGTGGCAGTGAGCACATACCGGCCTCTACTCGGCCCCCGAGCCACGAGCTATCGACCTCTGTCCTTGTCTTCCACTTACTGCGGAATGTTGCACTCGACTGCTGTCTGTCTGCCGTCGACTCTTATTCGTCCATCCCTGAACTTCTGTCTTTGTCTCTGCATGCCCGATCTGTGTAGACCTCTCTGTTCTCTGCTTTTCTCTACCTGTCTCTGAGCTACGCCGTGTCTCTGCGTCTGCGTCTGCGTCTGCGTCTGCGTCTGCGTCTTCTCCAGCACTCGTTGTCGTTTGGCCCTCCATAGTACACCCCCCCCTCCATCATGCGTCTTATTTCGTTTCTTTTTCTTCTACCCGTTGATATTTTCTCTGCTATTTTCTATTTTTCTACCTGTCTTCTCCCGCTACCACCCCTTCTTCTTCTACCCTCCACCTGCAAGTCCACCTCTTCCCTCTTACCTCTTCTCGTCCACTCCCCTGGTACTTGGACTTCGTATTCCCATCCGTCAAGCTGGACTCACCTTGCATCATTGCTCCCTATTGCTACCTAGAACCGCTCATCACTGTCCATCACTAGCCCTTGCTGCTCCTTTCCTCCATGGGTACTTACACTCACTACCGCGCCCCCCCTCTTATTGCCATTTTGGTATCATTCCGTATTCTTGGCTTTCTCGATCTCTTCTACTCTGCATTCTTCTATTGTTCTCTTGACTTCGTATGTACAATGTATTGGCTGTCATATCCTCTTCTTCTATATCCAGATCCCACTCTATGATCCCACTCTACATCCGATCAGACTCTGTCTTCCCGTATCTAGCTCCATAGTAGCTTTATGAGGCTTCAAGCGAGCCCATTCTCCGGCCATTCCAAAATAAGATTCTTAACGCCTGATGCTTAAGCTTGAGACGCTCGGGACGAATTTAAGACGGCATGCCTAGAATATGTATCAAGTATCAAGTATCAAGTATCTATACTGCCTCTGTACTGCAGCTCAGCTCATTCTTCGGCGTTATTGTTGGGCGGACTATCGTCTCCTCAGTCTCCGTCTCCCCATAGATCATAGCCCTACCTGACAGCTATAGTCTAATGAGAAACACAAGGAAAATCAGATGCAGAAGTAAAAACAAAAATAAAACCCTAGCTTGCTGTGCCTCTTTGACGAATAATGGGACAGGATCCTTGGCCTCGTCGTGAATCTCACGAAGCCACACCTGATTTACTAACTTATTAACTTTGTCCCGCGGTTGTTTCTTCTCCTAGTCTTCTTCTCTTCTTCCAGCTTCTAGCCTTCTACTGCCCACCTTCCATCCTTCTAGTTCTCATCCTTCCACACTCACTATCTGACATCTATTGACGTCTATTTTCCGCTTGTGGCTTATCACGCCTGCACGCATCTCACTACATCTTGTCTCTCACATCTGCATTCAGACTCACATCCTCACATCCTCACATCTCCTGCCCGTTAACTGTTCCTGCATACGGAGTAGTCCGAGGCCTGATGAATGGGCGGCTCGTCCTCATCACTTCGGCTGCCTCTAACACCTCGAGACTGAGGTCATCCTCTTCATCCACCCTGGTCTGCGATTCCTAGCCGCAGTCTGAATACCCGAGTTCTCAGCTTCATGCCTGGTCACCGCGTCTTACGTACACCCGCTCTTGTCTTGTTCATGTCATGATCTTCTCCTCCATCATACCCATACTCACATCCATACCCGTACCTTTACCCATATCTGTACTTATTCCCATACATACATCTATCTGCCTACACATCTACACATATCTACGTCAAGATATATAACATCCCGCCTCCCCTCAACCACTTTCGAAATGAAAATACTATCATCAACTACCATTCTCAATCAAAGACATCAATCATTCGTTTCTTCGCCGACCGCATCCTCATCTACAGCATCCTCAACGCCACTTTCAACACATACCCCGCCACACCGTACACATCCACAACCTACCCAGACTATACAATGGCTCCCCAAAGCGTGAGTTTTACATCTTCGTCGTCATCATCATCGCAATATCTTAAGGAACCTACTGACAGGCTAGGACGAGGCAAACCTTGCCCGCATCCGTGACAACCAGCGCCGGTCCCGTGCCCGTCGGAAGGAATACCAGCAGGAACTTGAACAGCGAGTCCGTGCCTTTGAAGAGCTCGGCGTCGAGGCGTCGACTGAAGTCCAACAAGCTGCTCGCCGCGTGGCCGAGGAGAACCGGAAACTGCGGGCCCTGCTACAAAATAACGGCATCAGTCACGCCAGTATCGAAGCATACTTGCAGACCGGCGATTTTTCGGCGGCAATGGCGACCACTACAACAACTGCAGCAATAGCAAATATAGCCACAACGACAGCAACCGCTTCCAACACATACTCGTCTGCTCTCGACCACCTCATGGTGCCCCGGTTCCCTGCACACTATGTATCTCCTCTCGGCGCCGGCGGCAGCGCGCTGTCTGTATCCGGCTCTGTCGGACCTAGCAGTCCCGCGGGCGGCAGTGTGGGCGGTGACGTTGGGGGACCAGGGGCTGGCAGCGACTGGGAGCCATCCATGGCACGAGATGTCGGTGTCATGGGCACCACACACTCATCTACGTCGTCGCCACCGGTAGCCCTTCGTACCGCATCCGGCCGGGCCAGTGGAAGCCACCGCGGCAGCCACCGCAGCGCATCGGACCACCACAAGGGCAAGCGAGTGTCGACTCCGGGCCCGACTTCTTCTTCCTCGCGCAGGCACATGTCTTCATCCGCCATGATGCCAACAGACCCAACAGCAGCATCGTCTTCGGCCACCGACTACCTGACACCCGGCTTTGATTTGTCGAATGCTGCATTTTACGGCCTCGATGGAACTAGTGCCGAAGATCTGCAATACACCTCGAACGAGGCGGCATTCTTCGACTATAGCGCATCGCCACACTACTATGGGTCAGCAGGAGGAGCAGGGCCGAGCGGCAGTGGCAGTGGCACTGGCGGCAACGTGGCGACGATGGGCACGACCAGTGCGAGTGGCAGACTGAACGCAATGCCCGGCATGAACCAAGCAACGGGTGGTGCAACGGGCTACTATGGCCAAGTCCCCAACATACTTTCGGGTGGCGGCAGCGGTGCGTGTCATGCGTGCTTGTCCGGCATGGGCTGCCAAGTGCACGGCTACTATGACGAGTAGCCGTCGGAATCATCCTTTACTCTGCTTGATTCTCTCTCATCTCCCCTATTCTTTCTGCTTTGTTTTTTATATTATCTTTCTCTGTTTTTCGCTGTTTTATTATCTTGTTTGGCTTGGTGGCATGTTGTTATCAGTATCCTGTCGTGCATTGTTGGAAGTTAGTTTGGGTTCTGCGAGTTTTCTGTTTGTTGTTTACTGTTTATTGATGGGTTTGGGCACAAAAGTATTAGGAGAAGCAGGCCGGCCTTGTTTCTCTTCTCTTCTTTCGTACGGGGTTGCGTCGCATCAGGTTTGCATGGCGTGCATGGGTGCATGGATGCCGGAGTTTTTATTTAGAATTAATATAGATAATTAAGAGATGCATAAGTCTGTGTAGTCATCTTGTGCAAAACACATTTATTCAAACATAAACAGACAGAACGAGGTACCGAGTAATAAAGTGAGCCATTTTGTAGCCACACTTGGGTATATTTACTTTTCCTGTTGCTATGGTCTAGCTGCAAAGGCAAAAAATATAGAGGCAATAAATGGCAAGATATAATAAGACAGGCAGGCAGACAGACAGACATTATAAAGGGCAAATCAAGACAAACATTATCATAACCGCATCACAAGAAGTAATCGGCGACCGGCTTCCTTGCCGGCATGCCGCGAGAATCTTGCGGTGCTGCGGCGAACACGCGGTACCGCCGGCCAGGGCCCATACCGCGCCACAGCTGGGCCTCCTCAAGCGTGCCGCGCTGTGTGGTGTCTGCACTCCGCATCGCGTCGCCGTTGCTGCGTGCTAGTGTGCCAAGGCCAGATGCGTCCTCGGACAGCTCGAGCAGGGCCGCGATATTGCCACAGCGGTAGCAGTAGTTGGGAGCCGACCACACGGTCACAATGGTACCGTCGAACATTTCCTTAAAACCTTCCATGACCAATTGATGAGCGCGCGCGACCAGGCTGATGTCGTTTCTGTGGTTGAACGCCTTGACGATGTTGGCACCGAACAAGAAACCGGCACCGCGTGGCGACAGACCCCAGCCGTCAATCTCGTCGGGGTCCGACCACAGCAGGTCGCACATGGCGCCTTCGTGAGGCACCTCTTGCTTGCGGTCGAGCACGCGGATTTTATCGATTGTGTCAATGAGAGGACTCAGGCCGCCGTGCACACAGAGCACGGCGCCCGCGGGGTTGCCGATGGAGCCACCGCTGGCCCCGGATGCACCGGATCCTGGCGGACCCGTCTTGCCAAATCCTGCACCGGAATTGGCACCTCCTTGCCGCTTAGACGAGGCCCCGGTATTAGGCGATGGAACGTAGTTACCGATGGCCATGCCGATCCCGTTGGCAGCATTTGCGCCGGAGCCAGACGAGTGGCCGGCAGCGGCCATTAGCTGCTGGTGCAGCATCTGCTGTTGGTGGATCTGCAGCTGGGCCGAGGCACCGCCGGCACGATCGCGGCGCGCAAACCGGCTGACAATGTCGCCGTCGGAGTTGCAGACTTCAATCTCAACTTCCTGGTCAATGTACTCCTGCTCTGTGACGGAGTCGTTGGCGGGGCCGAGGTTGTTGGATGCGCCCAGGACAATGGCGGCGAGAGAGAGGTAGTCAAAGACATCGCAGCAGTAGCGCCAGACGTTGGCGCTGCCATATTTACGAAGACATTCATCGTAGAATCCGTAGACGGTTGTGATCTGGCGTGACTCGTGGTTGCCGCGAATGAGGGTCATGCGGTCTGGGTAGCGCACCTTGAGGCACAGCAGGAGGAGAAAGGTTTCGATGGAGTAGAAGCCGCGGTCGACAAAGTCGCCGAGGAAGAGGTAATTTGTGTCGGGAACGTCGCCGCCGACGCGGAACAGCTCCATCAGGTCGTGGAACTGGCCATGGATGTCGCCGCAAATCGTCACCGGCGCTGTGACCTGGACCACATTGCCTTCTTCGATTAGCAGCTCGCGTGCCTTGTGGCAGATGTCGCGGACCTGGGCCTCGGGGATCAGGCGGCACGCGCGCAGCTGCGCAATGGCACTGAGGAGTTAGCATGGGTATTTGAAGTATGAAAGAGCCGCCGTTCCGGTATATGGTGTCTTACTGGTCGAGATCGCTCATGGCGCGCAAGGTCGGGGAGGAGGCCGAGGCGGTTGCAATGCCGAGGACGATGTCGAGTCTTGAAGAGGCCGAGATGACAGACGATCAAAGCACTCTGTATAGATATTTCGAGAGTGGAGAGTATACTACACACCCATGTCCGAAAAAGCAAACGACCGGATTGAAAAACGGTGGCGGCAGATTAGTTAGTGAGGCCGATGCTGGAGGCTGACGATGATGGACGTCGCGCCTGAGACTACAGCCCAGGGCTACAGCGGGCGGCTCGCTGGGTCGCGCCTTCCAAACCCGTAAAAGTCAAAGCTAATCCATTATCTTTTATCAATTAAATAATAAAATAATAAAATCCAAGCTTACATAAGATTTGACAAGGCTGTGAGGTGGCGCTAGCCGCAAGCGCACTAGCTGGAAGTGGGATGCTCAGGCCATTCGAGGTTTTTGTAGCGGCCGAGCCAACCATAGCGCGGGCGTTGATAAATCGCATGGAAAATGGCAAATTGCAGAGCTTCATTTGCCTCATTGCCAACTGCCACGACAGCCAGCGACCGCTGCACGACGTGCTCAACGCCAACACGACTCTATCACAACACACTCAGTCTCGAGATTTGAACAGCAACAGCCAATCGAGCCAATTGCCCCCAGAACGACCGCATCGCGTGGTGTCTCCCGGACGAAGCCATCTCCGGTTGTCCGCGAGTCCACCGCACTCAACCTCGACCTCTGCTCTACACAAACACAAGCATACAAATCACAAAATGGCACCGCCGCACTTGCACCCGCGGTCGCGCATGACGTCGTCCCTCTTCGCCACGACCGTGTTCGCCAGCTTCTTCGTCGTCGTGCTGCCTCATATTCTGCCGTGCCCAGCACCCCGGGTGACACTGTCCGACGGCCAGATGGCCCTTTCAGAGGACGGCACTGCACAGCCTCAGCGGCGGCGGCGGCGGAGACGGATCCAAGACGAGGCAATGGACCCTACGCAGACCGTGTCGGCACCGGCCGAGGTCAAGCGCGGCGAGGATGGCATGGCGCGCTTTGCCATGGTTGAGAACAGCGCAGCCACATCGACCAAGGCTTCATCACCAACAGGACAGGGCGAGGTCTCCGAGGCGTACACAGAAGCCGCAGCTTCCTTTGCATCCGGACCACGGAGGGCAACGCGCGAGTGCCCTGTGCCGAAGCCGGGCGGCATCGTGGGTGAGCTGCTTGGCTTCAAGAGCGGCCAGCCACCACAGGCAGAGCAGCCACAAGCACAAGCACAAGCAAGCACGCTGTCGAAAGCGAGCTCTGAATCATTAGAGAAAAGCGGTTGATTTAAACGGGATCTATACTCATATACATTGCCAGACGGCCACAGGGCTGTCGGCACGGCGTTTGGTTGATTTGCTATTTGTTAGTTTTGTTAATTTGGTCATATATTCTAAGCATATATTGTATATAGCAACCACAACTGGTTTAATGCAATCAGAATGGCATTGATGCTGCAACATGATGATGATGTTGGAATCAGCAAGGTTGAGCCAAGCTGGCCCGAACCGTGATTATGTAAGCGACACATATTGTCACAGATGAGAAAAGAAAATTAAAAACTGTTCATGTTTGTCATTCTTTGATTTTTGTTACATCTCATGCTACTGTCCTGATCTTTGGCCATCGCATAACAACCATGTTTCGTCTTGGCGTTGTGCATTTCTCCGTGTTCCGGTCTGGAGATCCATGTCAGAGATGCCGGCCGCCTTCTCCTCTTGCCTCTCGACTCACGCCACTGCAGTCATTTGCCCGACTACAAATACCTCTACAAGAAATAGAAATACTGAAACGACTCAAGGCAGCCCGGCTGGTAGTCTTGGCACACCCATCCCCTCATCGACAGCCAGGACCAAGGCGGGTAGTGGTGTCCCTTCCAGGGTTGCATCAAATTAGAGTTAAACTTTGGCCCGATAATGGCAGATGGATGTCTGGGGTTGTGGGACGACAACTGAGCTTGGATGGCCTAGCCTTAAGTAGATTCATAACGTATATGGGGTAAGAACCTCACCACGCGTGAGCCTTGAGCGAGCATCACCACTCTTGGCACGCTGCGTTTCATCGGCAGTAAAGACAGCCTCTAGGCAGTAATACACAAATACAGACACACCACATCCAAATATACACCATGTATGATCACTTGTTGCATAGGCCGATCCCACAGAATATTCTTGATTTCCACTCTGCTGTTCTGTGATATTCCACGCCATGTTATAACAGCCGTCGATTTGGACCACCAGTCTCTATAACTAACAGTACCTCCCTCGCCTCGTCCTGCTGTTTTTATTCCTCCCTTTTTCTTTATACATCCAGACCAGTTGATCTAGTCCGTATAATCATAATATACAGAGGCATGTTCACCTTTTACAGCTCCATCCCATAATGACACCGACTAACCATCTAGCTGAGCTCCTTCTCTTCTACATTTGCTGGCCAAACATTTTACTTGTACTTTAATCCATTTGATACCATTTTCCATCCTACCAACAATCACCATGAAGTCATTCGCTATTCTTCTTCTCAGTGTCGGCCTGGCGTCGGCAGCTGCCCCGCCTACCCCTGTCATCGCCGGCGGTGCCAATGCCGTCAACGTCACCGGCTCAGCAGACAGCAGCGTGGCTTCTGAGGCTGCTGCTGCTGCCAGCCAGGTCGCCAACATCGGCAGTGCCAATGGCATCAACCTTGGCAACCTCGGCAACATTGGCGGCTCCGGCAACTCTGGCCTGTCCTCGGCTCTGTCCGGCCTGAACCTGGGCAGCCTCAACGTCGGCGGCCTCGATCTTGGCAACGTCAACCTCAACAGCCAAAACGACCTTCTCAACGCCATCCAGCTCATGATGGGTGCCCTGTGCCTCAACAACCTCATCAATGTCAACCTTTTGGGCCAGCTCAGCCAGCAGGCCGAAATTGAAATGTTCCTTGAGCTTGCCCAGCTTATGCAGCTGGAGCAGTCGGGCCTTATCAACCTGGTCCAGATCCAGTCTCTGTTCAGCGGCAACTCTCTCTTCAACAACTTCCAGCTGGGCGTCTTCAAGCGCGCCATCAGCGACTACAAGAAGACCATGGCACCGCGCACCAAGATGATGCGCCGCGGCGGCCGTTCTAAGCGCCAGAACAGCCAGAGCTGTGCTGCAATCAGCGGTGGCAGTGCCGTCAGCTCTGGTGATGCTGCCGCCATTGCTGCTCCCCCGGCAGCGGAAGTGTCTGCTGCCCCTGCTGCTGTCGCTAGCGAGGCTGTGTCCGCCCCTCCGGCAGAGGCGTCTGCTGCTGTGGCAGCCCCTCCCCCGGCTGCTGCATCGGCTGCTGTGGCTGCTCCTCCAGCTGCTGCTGCGTCGGCTGCCCCGGCTGCTGACGACTCTGACCTGTCCGACTTCACCCGCTAGACGTGTGATTTCTGGTGATAAAGGTTTCTTTACTATATATTTCTATTATTTTTGGTTTCTTTTTGTGTCGTCTGGCTATTTTTGGGTTCAATACTTGGGTGGATGAAAGGCTGGGTTTAATTAGATAGGTCCGAATCAATTTGCCGTCACTTTCGTTTTAAGCAGTCTGTCACTATCTTTGTACTTCCTTGCCCATTTCTTAACAATTTCAAAAGAATAATTAAACAATCTGTAAAAGTATAAGCTAGTATCATTGCTGTATAGTTTTAGCAGTATAATATGTCTTTTCAAGGACATGTGTGAAAGAGAAATAAAGGCATCGTGGTCTTTTATCATCGATCCGACTTGATTTTAATTTGTGTTCTGTTGTTTCTCTATCCTATCTACAGCCGCCCTCTCATCTATGTCGCGGCAATTTAGAGTTTTGCACATCTCGCGATGAGATATTCAAAGGCCCAAAGATAGTGAGGATATTCAAAGATATTCTGAGATACACGCAAGATCAGACCAAACATTCAATCAATCATGTCGACAAATCTCATACTCCCGATACCTTTCAACCTTCCTCGGATGTCTCATTATGTCATTGCGAATCTCCAAAAGTCTCTACTAAATTCAAATGTTTCTCCGTTTCTCTTCATAAACCTGCCATTCTCGTCAATGCCCTGAACGGCAGTTGGTCTGAGCGGCGTCACATCTGACACAATCTGCGACGCAAAGGCACTCTCGGATGAAGTCGAGCCACGTTCGCTTCGTGCCACTTTGACGGTTTAAACTTTGGTACCAATCCAACCCCAGACGGATGTAACGCTATGTCTTGCCATTCTTCGGATTCTCCAGCGTCTTTATCGTATTTCTGCTGTATTCGTACTGGTGTTTGCAGAGCTCGGGGCAGCAGGTGGAACAGGGGTTATTGCCGGGATGCCACCCTGTTGAGCCTCAATGTTTATTCGTTTTTCTCTCTTTCTCGTTTTGAAATGTTAGTGTTACTCATTGCTGCTAAGTCCAGTAATTTCTTTGATACTTTCAAATTTGTGAAGGAGATTAATCATTGACAAGTTGTTGAAGTGAATACTTTATCTGGCTTGACTCGATATGCCCAAAGACTGCTTAAGAATCAAACGATGTAGATCAGGAGTGCCAGCAAAGAGTAATACGTGATTGGCCACTGACGACCCCAAACACACCAGCATCTGCTATTTTCCCTTCTTTCCGGCTTGGCATGTCTTGTACTTGACCCCTTCCCCTGTATATTGACTATTTAGAAGATACCGGAGTGATCAACGCAGGCCAGAAAGGCTAATTCCGTTGTCTGCCCTACACACGCAGGTACAGTCATATTTGTCTGTCTGGCGGTCTGCCTGCTGCTCGGCCATAATTCGTTCCGGGGTCTATGCTTTTGCATCTGATTGTTAAGCTTTGCCAACAAGGTAGCATCTCCCAGCTAGCCCCAATCCTCCCACCTTGAGCATCCCTGCTTCGGCTGCTAAGTCTTTCGTTTCCGTCTTTATCCATTCTCCTTCGCCTCCATCTCTGATGTAGTGTCATTCGGATTTGTTTCTGTTTTTTCTCTTGTGCTGCTTAATAGTGTTTCCCTCCTGGCTTGTACCAGAGTCTATTTTGCCCACATGTTCCAGACCGCCAGTATGGGAAAGGCAGCCTTCCAGCAGCCTCCCCCTCTGCACCTATTCCATTCTCCCATGTTTTAGCCACCTCGTTCCGTCCTCGAGACGCCTGATACCTCTGACACGGTCCGGATGTGCTCTTCTCTACACATCCGAAGAGTTGTATGCTGACAAGTCTTGGCGTTATGCTTTTTGCTACGACTCTCTAATGCTCTTCCAGAAATCATCTGCAATCTTCACTCTATATAATCCGTCCTTTGTCCCGTCTTCTTGTGTTTCCCTTTTCTCTTCATCCACTCACACATCTTCAATCCGGTTCGCTACTTGACATTCATTCATTCTTTAGAGGTAAGCTTCTCTTCTTGTGCTCTCTTCTCATCTCATCTCCTCTTACTAACAAACCAGCTGTGCTCATTCATTCATTCAATTCTTATTCAAACATATCGAGGTGAGCTTGTTTACTTTCTCGTCAGCCTCAACATCTACTAACAAACCAGCTGTGCTCTTTGTTTTTTCAAATAATCTTTTAATACTCACTCACGGTCTTTTACCTCTTTACTTTTCACATTTTTTCACCCACCAAATCTCTTCAACCATCAAAATGAAGTTCTCTACCATCATCTACTCTGCTCTGGCCGCTGTTGCCGTTGCCGCCCCCGCCAAGGAGGTCGAGACCCGCTCGTCTTTCGACCTGTCCCAGCTCAACAACCTGCAGTTCTCCAACCAGAACTTTGCCTACCTCAACGTCATCAACAGCCTCGATGTCCAGCTCCTGAGCCAGCTCGGCTCCGTCAACAACTTCAACATCCTGTCCTTCCAGAACCTGTTCCAGCAGAGCCAGTTCAGCCTGCAGTCGCTGCTCGAGTTCCAGCAGCTGCAGATGGTCCTGCAGCTGGCCCAGCTCGGCCTGTTCAACGGCTTTGACCTGTCCACCCTCAACCTTGGCGCCCTCAACTTTGGTCTAATCAACAGCGTCAGCGGCTTCGACATCAACAGCCTGATTGACCAGTCCCTGGCTCCCCAGATCACACAAGTCATCCAGACCCAGACCTGTAAGTTGACCTGACATTTCTAAACAGCTCAACAATACTAATAACTTCAGCTGTCATTGGCAAGTAGAGTGCTTGATTTTTGGCCCCAGAGCGTCTCCTGGCCGCAACCCTACTACTAAGTAGAGGACACTCTGGGGCGGCCTCATGAGGAACAGAAGAAACGGTTCTCTTTCTTTTACTTTCTTCACATCACGAGTCTGGTTGTTAATGGCTTCTGCTTGGTACTCTTATGTTTGTGTCTGTGTTTCATTTTCCTATTTCCTATAATCTCTTATCTGGTGTTCTTCTTGGTAGCTTGGACTGGTAGAAAGAAAAGGAAGAGAGAAGGCCGGTTCTTTTCCTACATCCTTTCACAGAGGATCGCACTTGTTTCTAGGATGGCAGTATAGAATGGCAATTTATCTTTTTCTCTCCATTATTTTCGTATTTTGATAGTTTCGTCTTTACCCTTGCAAATGATCGCCGCCATCGTTGCTTTCTGCGTCTGATGTCCACGGTGAAACCTATCCGCTTTGGCCGGCGACGTCCCACGCTGGGCGGAGTATCTGTCACCCGCGACATAGTATTCTAGATTTTTTACAATGAGCATTTGAGGTATAAAACTTATTGGTCATTACTCTATTGCACGCGTGCAATATATCTCGAGTCGAAAAGTTCTGTTGAGTCAAGTGGTTTTCAGCATTGTCACCACACTAGAAACGAAGACAAGCTTTTTTAGTCGCTCGGCTCTTTTCTGTCCCGTTTTCTTGGCTCCTTTATATAACCCCATCTATATTCTATATACTTTATCTAGAAAAATGTCTTGGCGGCTGTTGTCCCGGAATTTCCACTCTTTTGATCGATACTTGGACACTATTCTCTTGATATTCTATAGGCAGTGTATTCGGTCTTGCTCCCCCATACTCTGATATTCTTTGCTTCCTCACGCCCCATCATGACTCTTTGCTTCCCCAGTAATCGTCATTCCTCGTTTGTATTCCGTTTCCAAGATCCGCCAATACCTACCCCGTGAAAAGAACAAGTCAGTAAGAACAGAGGATGTGCTCGCCGTGCCTTAACCTTCCCGGCTTGGCCTCATCATGTTAAAATTTAGATACAATACCAAAATGTTCAAATGCCATACTTAAATGGAAAACCAACAGGAACATGTACCAAGTGCTTCTTTTTCCCAGCTAACCGACACCAACCGTGTAAACCAAAATGAGGCAGACTGGTTATGTTGAGCATTTCTTGATAGCAAATACGTTCCTGGCCGAAAGGAAGGGGCTGGGTACCGTGGCCGCGGCCACGGCCTTGGCCGTGTCCACGACGGGCCTTGTTTACTAGAGTTGAATATATGCCCACTTCAAGACGAAGACAGAAGATAAATTACTGTTACATCTCGCGCAAGTACTTTTTATTTAACATATGCTGCTGCTTGAGATGCGTATCCAGTTTGGTATAACGTATCGGCATAAAGCAGCCCTTATTTACTTCAGCCCAATAACAAGATTGAAATTTCGACGCCTACCGCGTGGACGGTCCCTAGTGACCAGACCAGCACCAAATCACAACCTCGCGACAAGCCACAATACTTTACGTCAATGGCACTATCAAACATGTTAGTACACGGTAAAGCATTCCCGACTTGAAATCATCCACCCCCCCTACTCCCCCTCCCCCTCCCTCTCCCTCCCCGTCCCCCTCTCCCTCTCCCTCTCGTACCATCCCAAGGTCTCGCCCGTTCCGCTGCCTCCTCTCGCCAAACCGTTCTCGTCTCTTCCGCAATCTGCCTCGGCGTCTTCCCTTCCGCATCTACCTCATCCATCAAAACGTTTCGGTTCTTCTCGAGCACCAGCCCTTCCTCTGTGCTCCCGCACAAAACCGCCAACATCGCGTCCTGCGCTCGAATGATTTTTTCCGCCGAAACCCCCTCCAAGTTATATTGCCAACTCGCAGCCTCGTGGAGTGGCATCCGGCCCCTCTTATTCCGCAGCCGAACGTCGGCGCCGCGGCCGAGAAGGAACTGCGCCGCCGGTATGTCCGCGAGGCACCTTGCTGCGAGGTGCAGCGGCGTGTTACCGGCGTCGTCGGTGGCGTTGACGTCGGTGGCAGAGTCTCCGTCTAGGTCTAGCAACAATGCCGCCAGGCGCGTGTCGATGCTAGATGATGCGTGGTGTGGGTGGCCGTGACACAGGCGGTGCAACGGGGTCTCGCCGCCGCGGCCGTGCAACATGGCCGATGCGTGGAGGTCGGTACAGAGGAAGCGGGCGACGGCGACGCTGGCTGTGCCCGTAATAAGGTTGGGTGACACGGCGTAGCACAACGGTGTCTCACCTTGCTGATCTTGAGCGTTCGTGAGGCATGGGTCCCCTGCATTTGCGAGGATGCGGAGCAGGGCCATGGTATCGGCGCTGGTGTTGGTGTCGACATGCGTATCCGGAGAATCGGAATCAGGGCCGAGTCGGGTGGTACCTATAGCACCGGGCCATCCAGCCGCGGCATAGTGAATCGGCAGCCGACCAAACTGGTCCCGGCAGGCCACGGCGTCCGTCTTGTCCAGGCCGCGCTGTGCGTAGTGCTCCATGAGCACCTGGACGCCCGAATAATTTCCATAAAATGCGGCGAGGTGCAAGAGCGTCAGCTTCTTGGACGGTCCCGTGCTCTTAAACAAACAACCGAACGTGTGGTGGGAAGGGTCGCTCGTGGTGGCGAACGCATCGGCGCCCTCGTCTATCAGCCGTCGCAACAACGCCGGTCCGGCACGCGCGATAGCAAAGCTAAGCACCGTGTCCTTGTCGCCATGACTATCAATTGCGGTGGGGTTGGTACCCCATTGTATAGAGTCCACGCTGTCCCTCGCGCAGGCGCCACGGTCAAGAAGTAGGTCCACCAGTGCCTCGGACCGACGAACCCGCTCGCGTGCGGCCTGCGCATCGAATCGAGCTCCCTCGGCCCACGCGGCCATCATCTCAGACTGCTCCTTCTGCGCGCACGACACCAAAGACGCGGCAGCCTCCAGGATGGGTGTGAGGCCTTCACTGCGGGCATGGAGACCAGCAAGTGTAGACTGCTCGTCGAGGAGGTAGCGGGCCGTCTCGAGCGCACCATGAGCACAAGCCACATTCAACAACAAGGAGCCGCGCTCATTAGGCAGCGGCGCGTCCGGTGTCGGATGCACGGCCCAGTGGTCGAGCAGGAGACGTAGGGCCCCTGGTTCCGGCTGCTGGGCTGCTAAGATAAAGGGATCCCAGCAGCTAAACTCTTCCGTTTGCAGACCGTCGGGTTTCCGGGCGAGGTACCGCCGGATGGCGGGCAGGTCGTATCGCCTGATCGGGTCGATAAGCCAGCTGTGCCACCAGTACTCGCCCAGGTCCAGCAACTCGTCGCCGGTCGGGAGCCGATAAGGATCATCTTCATCGTCATTCATGTTGAGGCCTGTGAGATTCGCCGGGTGAGGTTTGCAGATGTGAATGCTTGCTTCGTGTGCTGGAGTGGCCGAGATTTAATAAGTTGTTTCTTTCAAGATGTGGGGTGCCAGGTACACACAGGGCAATTTCGCTGCGCCCCGCAAGATCTGCAGACTCCCGTGTTAGTCGAAAAGGATGACCGGTGATTAGGACTAACGTTTTTGCTTTAGCAATACGTCGTATGAAAGAACATGCTATATTACATCCAGACCACCACACATTTGTACTTTACACATTTATTCATTTTCTTAAAAGTACGAGTTCAGGCTCGTCGTCTAGCCAGCCTCTCAGGTTGCTTCACGTTACAGACGACATTCTCTGCGAGATTTTGTTTCTGCTAGCTACTACACGATCTGGCTTTCTAGTCATTGCAAGTGTCCCGGCTCGCTTCTAGTCGAGCACACCGAGCACACGGCTGTTCGAGAAGTCCGCTTTCATGTCGTAAGCAGTTATGCCATGTCATGATACGACGCATGGTATTGGACGAGCAACACGTTCATGTTCTGATGTTCTGGCCGACCATGTCTTTGAACAATGGCCTGTCCGACCGGCTTAATCACCGAATAATATTTGTCATTTAATCTTGGCTCTTTTCTCTTTTATTTGGTTTCTCCTTGACCCCCTCCACCCCTTCACAAACCTCTCAAGGATCAGCAAGTGACAAATCTGGTGCATTCGACCCATCAGGAAGCCAATTCGTGGTAAAAGCACCGGCTTGTGGATTATACGAGGTCAACCAATTCGTCGCCGCCGTGGCCCCCGCAACGTTCGGAAACAAGAAAGCCAGGTTCGCGTTCGAAAATGTGCCTTGGGTCTGGAGCCACACGCCGAACTGGTACATCTGTTGCACAAAGGGATCAGTCGAGGCTGAGCCCATCGTCGAGCCTAGATACCACCTTCGCGGCCGCGTCGCCGCGCAGCTCAGCACCTCGGTGCGCGTACCGTAGTCCGTGTACGGCGCTTGATTGTAAGCGCCGGCCGCGTAGCTCCGCGTGTACTGGTAGTTGACGCGGTATGTCGGGCCCGCCTGGATGATGTCCTGCCCGTGGTAGATGGAGATGGCCTCGACACCCGGGAACCGCCCGTGTGTGTTGCCCGCCATAAAGGTGGTGGCGTCGAGCGGGCAGTGCAAGTGCATGACAATCCAGCGGTCCCTGGCGGCCGTGTGCGTCGAGTCGCTGTAGAGGGTCCGAGTCGCAGCGGCGGGCGCGGTGCCGGCAGTGGGGCCGATCCAGAAGGCGACTTCCACGAGCATCTCATTGCGTGTGTTGCTGAGGAAGCGCACGTAGTGTAGCGAGAGGTCGCCGTTGAGAATTCCCGTAATGGCCTGCCCAATGGTGGGCTCGAGGTTGTTGGCGGAGCGGCCGGCGGCGGCAGATACAGTAAGACGGCGCGGCTGGAGCGTATCGTCGAGGTCCCGTTTCTTGGACCACGTGCCCGCGCTGGGCAGCTCGCAGAGGGTCGAGCCGGCGGCAGCCAGATCCGACATTTCGGCTGCCGAGTTGGCGATGTTGCAGAGGATGTCGGCAACGAACTCGTCGACCGAGTAGATGGGTTGCGTGGACCACGTGCTCTCATACAATGATGTCTCCATCGAGTCATAGGTGGCCGCCGTGTCGCTGTACCCGTACTCGTCCAGTCGCGCGGTCCAAATGTCGGTGAGGTCTGTGCGGGCGTACTGTGACGTGACCCACGTCGAAATGAGGGGGATGAGGAATGTCAGCGTGATGGACTGGTCGGTGGCACGCCGCTCGAGCGTCGACGAGGCGTTGTTGTCTTGCACAAGCTCTCGCTTCTTCTTGTCCCAGGTGCTCGTTGTGTATTGGGCGTCCACGCCGCCGGGGCAGATGGGCGCAGCCAGGAACTTGGTCAGGTAGGCATCAAAGTCTTGCGCCGTCTGGTCCTGGTAGGAGGTCGGGGTCGCACGCGGGCTGACGCTGGCGGTGGCCGTGGCGCCCGTGCAGCAGTATGCCTCGTTGCCGGCGATGCAGTCCGTCGTGTGACCCTTCTTGTTGCTGCCCATTAAAGTGCTGATGGACTGCTCGGCCACGCGGATGGCGCCCGAGGGGCACGAGTCAGAGCAGTAGGCCGTGTTGATAAAGGTCGTCTCATGGCCGTACCAGTCACAGTTCTGGAAGGCATCGGGCACCGTCGAGCCTGAGCAGCAGTAGTTCCTCTTTTTGTCACCGCTACACGACGAGCGTCCACCCCACCCATCCCTCGAGCCGACCAAGAATGTAGAGTATCCGGACGGGCACGTCTCGTCGTCGGCGTCATAGCAGTCCGGCGTCCACGCGCAGTCCGAGTACGCCTTTGTCGAGGACGTCACACTGCAGCACGCCGACTGGTACCCCGACCTGCATCCGGATGACACGGTTCCGACCTCGGCCTCGCCGTCGTTGCACCCGCCCTTGCATTTACCGCCGTTGAAGCCGCGCCACTGGCAAGTTGGCACGTCGACGGATGTCGGGCAGCAGAGCGTCTGCGTCTGGCCCGAGCCGGGCGGGCACTCGGTCGAGTCTAGCATGAGCTGTTTCTTGTTGTCGTCGCGGACGATGGTCGTAAAGCCGTTGGGACACGTCTCGCCGCAGTTGGTCCAGCGGCAGTTCGAGTCCTGGTTGGGCGTGTCGCTGTCGCTGTTGGTGGCGGCCTTGCCCGTAAGCGTGATAGTCAAGCCCGTCTCGAGGTCGACGTTGACAGTGTTGCCCAGCGCGGCGGCAAGCCCATCCGAGTAGGTCAGGTTGGCGTCGTCCTGGTCGACAGCCCACACGAGCACGCCGCCCAGGCACACCGATTTAGCAAAGTCGCCCTTGATCTTCCACGTCTCCTCGTCATCGTAGCTGACCCACTGGTCGTCGTTCCACGAGATGACCTTGACCGCGGCGTCCGTGAAAAGCTGTGGCGTCAGGCCGTTCTCGGATATGAGGGTGCCGATCTCGCTGTTCATCAGGATGCCCGCCGTGGCGCTGCAGGTGCCCGCGTCGCCGGCCGACAGGTACGCGCAACCCGGCTCCGTGCACGATGAGCTCGCCACGGTGAAGCTGCGGCCGTAAAAGGCCAGGCCGAGGTTGACCTTGGAGGGCGGAATGTTGTTGCGCCAAAGCAGATCCATTGCGGTCTTAATTTCCGTCAGGTTGGTGTGCGCATTCAGATAGGCGCCCGTCCACTCGCTGCCAATGTCCCACGTGCCGTGCAGGTCATAGGACATATAGTTGAACCAGTCCACGTGCGGCTCAATAGACACCAAGTCAAAATGCTGCAGGTACCAGTACGACGTCGGCAGCGTGATAGACAGGCCGAACTTGTACGTGTCCAACGACGCCTTCAGGTTCTTGAGGAAGACGGGGAAGCTGTCGTAATCCTCGGCGCGCCCATTGCGGTCGTCGGCCGCCGGGTACTCCCAGTCGATGTCCACACCCGTGAATCCCCACGTCATCATGAAGAGGTTTAGCGAGGCGAAGAAAACGTTTTGGTATGTGATGTCGGCATTGACGAGGTCGGAGAAGGTAGTGGCCGTAGGCGCTGCTGCATCACTGAACGTCCAGCCGCCGATGGACAGCCACATCTCCTGACCTAGGTCGCGGCCCTGGAGAGAGGCGATCTCCGTGTAAAGCTGCTCGTCGTTGGCCGAGGCCGGAAGGACCTCGAAGGTTGTGGGATCGATGGTGCCAAAGGCATAGTAGACATGGGAGTATACGCCCTGAGGAAAGCCGAAAGGAGTCATGCCGCCGCAGGACCGCGATGCCGCCGCCGAGTTGTAGTAGCCGATGACCCGCGTAATGGACTGCGAGTCGACGTCGCACGAAGGCCGCGTGACGGTCTCGTTGCCGCAGAATTCCGAGGTTGAACCGCAGAAGCCGAACTCGCTGCAGCAGACGTTGAGCGGGCACGTCGCCGAGGTGTAATACTGCGCATCCCAGTCTCCTGGGTTGCACTCGGCCTTGTAGTCGCAGTTGTTGATGCATTTGGCCTGACTACAGTAGTCGGGGCCAGTTCCGCAGATGAGATTCTCACCGCAGCAGCCAAGTTCGCAAGGCACCGTGGCGCTGCACGCTGTATCCGCTAGAACGAAGGGGAGCACACCAAGGCCCAACCATAGTGCCAGGATGCTCATGCCGGAGACGGCCGGCTTTAGACGGAACATGATGTGCAGGATGTGTTTGCACAATCAGAAGAGAAAGACCAGATGCAAAATCAAAACAATACAGACGAGTAGTATGCAGAGTAGAAGAGCCGACCCGGGTTCCGGAATATCTAACACAATGTCCCAACGAGAGAAGGACTTGCAGAAAGGAGTGACACGATGAATGTAGTGCAGAGAGCGACTTGGGTTGCCAGCTCAACTAATATTACCTTCTCGGACCGGGGACATCGCCAAGTTAGGGTTAAAAGCTTAACATGCTTATCCATCATAATCCTGGCTCGACGAAGGGCCGATGTTCGTCATCTCCGTTGTCCTCCACTCGCGCGCATTCGTCAATGAAATCACCAGATCAATGTTGCAGTTCACACCAAAATGGATGTCGTTCCGTGCCTTGTAAGGCTACTACTGCAACCCCCTCTCATAAGCCGGCCATACTAATCTTATTTTATGGCATCGCAAGGCGTTTCGGCAATAAAACGCGTTCAAGACAACCCTATGCTTACGCAAATAATGTCTCCGAAATGAGCTTCATTCCGGATCTATCAGGAAAGATGACAGGAAAGCAAATAAATCGGACCACGGTAAAAAAAAAAAAAAAAAAAAGGGCTTCGTAGAGCAGATGGTGGGACGAAGAGGGAACCAGTACAGCCTTACACAACTACCCTAACATTAAAAAGGGAAGTAAACGTCAAGTCCTGCATCGCGACTCTTTAGGCCGCCTCGCCAGCCCTCGTCACTCATTTTCCTACCGGTGCTCAAGCTCTCACACACTCGTTCAAGTCACTCTCTTTTCTGGCTTCGCCGTTTACTGCCATGGCTCCTCGTCAGCAATTCGCCTCCTCAGGGCCGTTCCTCGCACTCTACGCGCTCGCCAGCTTAAACACCGCTGCAGGTATATCGTTGGGACACAATGTAGCCCATCATGCCGCGCACAAGGCTTATCACGCCGTGGCGGGCCGGGCTACTTTTACTGGCTTCTCCATGTTTAGCAACAGCTCTCTGTCCAGTCTGAACCTGACTGCGGCCTGCGAGGCGGCGCTGTACCAGACGGTCAACTGTGCCGACGAGGCCTCGTCGCTCATGACGTCGGGGTACGTGGGTAGCTTCGAGAACACGACCGAGACGACTTTGGTCTGCAACGCGGGCTGCGAGGCATCTGTGGCCCAGCTGCATAATGCGGTCGCCACGAACTGTGTGGGATCGTCTGCGAATCTCATTGACGGCATGCCGTTCATCGGCCTTGTTGACCTCTTCTGGAGCAACTGGAACCAGTCCTGCTTCGTGGACACGGCCACAGGGTCCAACTGCAACGGTCAGGAAGCCCGCATCCAATGTCTTCTTGATAGGCACCCGCCCTACTTTAGTCAAAGGCTGACGTGAAATTTTAGACCTCGTCGACCAGTATATGAATGTGACCGACGTGGCCGACATCCCGCAGTCGGAGCTCTGCTCGTACTGCTTGACCGAGAAGCTGGCCATGATGCAAGCAGACGCCTACTCGTCCGCATACGACTCCAACTGGCAGACTATATACGAAGAGGTAGCCGCCCAGTGCAACCTCACCGTGTCCGATTTTGACGCCACCACCAGCGCCTTCAACGTCAGCGTGCCCGTCGCCACCGTCAACTGCGTGTCGGGCAACACCTATACGACAGTGGCCGGCGATACGTGCGACTCGATCGCGCTGGCCAAGGGCGTCTCGGCCGCCACCATGTTTTACGCAAACTCCAACATTCACAACTGCTCCGCCATAGACGCCGGCACGGAGCTCTGTCTGCCGCAGACGTGCACCAGCGTGTACGCGGTCCAGGCCAACGATACGTGCAGCTCCATCGCGGCCGACAACGGGCTGCTGACGCGCCAGGTTATTAGCTACAACAGCCAGCTCACCGCCAACTGCTCGAACCTCCATGCGACGAACCCCTTCTGGGGCACTGTCCTGTGTGTGTCGTCGCCCGGCGGCACCTACAATGGCACGGCACCCGCGGGCACGTCCTCGGATGACCCAACCCCGGTCAGTGCGCCGGAGGGCTCCACGGTCGCGGTCGGCACTACAACCCAGTGCGGTGGGTGGTATGTCGCCGGCAGCAGCGGGAACCTCACGTGCGCGCAAGTCTGCCTGAACTACCTGATTGCCATCAACGAGTTCACGGCGGCGAACCCGAGCCTGAACAAGACAACATGCGACAACGACCTAGTGAGCGGGGATGCATACTGCATCGATCCGCTGGCGGGGTGGCAGTATCCCAACGCGACTGTCCCGGCCACGCCGACTACGAGTGCGACTGCGAGTGCGACTTCGAGTGCGACGGTGTCGGCGCTGACTTCGACAGCTACGCCGGCCGCCGCCGAACCGGGCACGGCGGCGGGCTGCGACGTGTGGTACTTTGTGGTGGACAACGACTCGTGCTTCACGATTGCGCAGAAGTTCGGTATCACGCTGGATCAATTCTATGCGTGGAATACCAATGTGGGGAGTGCTTGTCAGTCCTTGTGGTTGAGTGCGTATGTCTGCGTGGGTGTGCAATAGTGGCCATTGGATTCGGCGGGTGCAGACTGTTAATAAGGACGGGAACCATTGGGTTTTATGTTGGTACCGATGCTCTGTTTATTAGCTGACCGCCGTATGGCGTATCTTAAAGCATATAATATAGAATTCTTACCAACAGCAATGCTTTTTCCCGCGCTTGCCTCCATCACCGATTACAACAAACGGCGCTCATCTGCTCCATAAAGACAGCTCTAGTAACTAGACGAACCAAATGTAGGGGTTCTCTTTAGTATGAAAGGATGAATGCTTAAACCATACATACTAGTATGTGTACACCATACGTACGTGACCTTGGCCAGACAAATCTCGAATTTCGGTAATAATCTCGTGATACATGTTATTGCTTCACTTTTTCGCATGCTTTTGAATGCATACGTACCGTCCAATGTCATAACAGACTCGCAGAAAGAAGGCGTATTTTTTATGCACAGGCCGCGAAACAGACAAAGACTATACTTTAGACATCGAAGAAGTATATTTAGTGTCGATGTGGTCTATAATGTTTTATATAATCAGTGCCAGACGCTCTATGTCGTCTACAGATACTGGCAGCCTCGATCCAAGCCAAGCGGGCCTGGCAACCACATTGCAGTTCTAGATTCTGACATGCGGTGCCAGTCCACTTCAGTAGCTTCGGTACGCAAACAGAGGCACCGGTACTTGGCAACTTTAATATCACGGGCAACACCACAGGCGAGAACGGGCGTGCTCAGCAACCTTTTTATTTAGTTTTGATAATTCGGAGTGGCACACTCAAGATGAAGCACTTGACCCGTGATAATTTGAACCCAGTATATACAACACAACCACAAGCGTCGGTGGTTTAGTGGTAAAATCTGTCGTTGCCATCGACAGGCCCCGGGTTCGATTCCCGGCCGACGCATTGGTTTATTTTTGCCCTTTTATTATTCTTTCTCTTTTCTTCTGTGTTCTTCGTGAACGTCATACTTGTATTTTATTTTTGCTGCTTTGTGATAAGTTGTATGTGACGGGGTTGCGAATATTTGTCTAGCATCTCATCGAAACACAAGGTCCAACTCGAATATGCACCACTTCCCAGACAACGCGAATATTTGTCTAGCATCTCATCGAAACACAAGGTCCAACTCGAATATGCACCACTTCCCAGACAACGATGTATGCTCAGTATAATCAGCTTTTAATCCATTTCAGCAAAAAATAATAAGTAAACTTTCAGCTTTTATAATGATGACAGCTCTCAGGCACAGCAGGGCGTAGTTCGCATCGACTGAAAAGGTACCTCTTGGTAAGTGTTGCTGGGGAGGTTATTTGATGATCTCCATGTCCGACACATCGGTAGATGCACCTAGTCGATTGGCGATCTCAAACGTCATCCGTTCTTGTGGTAGCGGTCCGTCAAGGTACAACCCTATAGGCCGGTTTCTACCGTTGGTCAAATTGTAGTCAAAGGTCGCGGTGCCTTCCTGGTACACGTTGGCCAGTACGGCTTGTCGGAAATGCCATTGCAGGAGTTCGCGTAATGGCGCATTCGGCTGTTCATGGTCGACGCATAGATGGCGACCCACCAGCTTGCGATAAGCCGGGTTGAAGACAATGAGTCGGTACTGGTCGTCGGGGTCAAAGGTGAAGTGGTACTGTTCGAAGCCATCCTGCAGCTCGATGGCGAGACAGAGGCCGTTCACGGCACTGTTGATGCTGCCGTATGCGGGATCGTAGGGCACGTTGACAAGGTCGTGCATTCCGAGAGCGTACTACATGTTCTCGTATGCGTGCGGGAAGATGTGCACTACGACGAGGGAGCGATAGCCGCGCTTTCCCTGGGCCCCGAAACGCTCTCCAGTGATTGCGCAAGTCAAGTTGTCCCGGGTAACCGCATCCAACATAAATTTTAGGAACCGCGGTCCTCTCACCACGGACTTGCCGCGGACCAGGTAGGACTCTGTGCTGTAGCTGAGCGGACTTGTGCTCACAATGGTGTAATCTCCCTAATTTACAATCCTGTTCCAACTCCAGGGCGGCATGGTTTGTGCCCGTAGTGATGCACCACTTGGATCTTGTACAGTATAGAGGTGCTGCTGGTTCGGAAGCAGGACGTCTAGGATCCTAAAAAAGGACTGGCACCGCAAGCCGGCTATAAATTGCAGGCCACCAAGGTGAGATCGAATGAGTTTGCTTGACGGAGTATTTGTCCTGTTGCGTTTGATCAGTCCGGTCTCTGTCTTTTCGGTCTCGGGGTGATGGACATGTATGCGTATAAATCTTAATCTTGAGCGTCGGTCGGTTTGCTCGATGTGCCCTATTTCTAGGCCTGCTGGTTGGGATGCCATCGTTTGTTGTATTGTTGTATGGCTACAATAGGGATATTGAAGTACTGCTCTGCAGGCGGTGCAGGCGATGTGGGCGTGTTGGTGTTGGTCTATCAATATGAGTGTGTATATCTATGTGTAGTCAAGCAAAACAACAGAGCAGACTTGACTTGCCTGAAGGTCCGCGTAAACAAGGTGTCTGCTCTTTCCCATTGGGTTGCTGAGCATAGGCCGCTGCCGTAAATAATTTTGTCGGTGGCTCTTTCCCACCCAGCCTGATTGTTGATTTCAAGCACAGCCTTGTCCTTCCTTCCAAATATGGGCGTTCATACATGGCAAAGCCTCGCGGGACGAGGCGCATTGGCAGCAATAATTCGGAGTTGTACGTGTGCTTAAGGTGCCGTCTGCAGGATATTGTTTCACGCTTCTTGAAAATTGGTTATTCAACAGCCACCTTGCGTGCGGGCTTATGATTGTACAGTGTAATACAGCATCAAGCAGTCGTGTGCCCACGTACAAAAATGAGCGTGTCGTTGTTGATGACTAATCTGGCAAATCAAGACAGCGATACAAGTACCACGGGCATCGGCACGAACACGCTCCGTGTTCATCTCTGCAGGTGTCCTTGCAATTTTTTGCTCAAAAAGTTGGTTAGAGACTTGCATGCTAGTTGCTGGTTGCCCAGGGGCACTTTGAAGGATCTGCGGACCCTGACTAGATGATTTTCGATCAATTTTTAGTTGATTGTTATTTTTACTTTTCACTTTTGTACTCTGTACTCTGTACTCTCTAGTCTTGGAATACAATGGAGTATTCCGCAAGTGTTAGCAGTGGCAGAGTGCATTTACTCAGTACGATGGAGTAAATATATATGGCGGCTCCACGGCGGTATTCAGCTGTTTCTTTTTATATAGAAATATACCATGGGCTGGGCATCGGCCGAGCACGTTGCAGCCCATTCACTTTGTACAATTTCTGATTTGGGATACTCTCTTCTGAGTACTCAATATTGGTTTTCCAATGTCTGATGTGCCATGTCTTATGCCTGATGTCTTGTGTTACGGGTTCGTCCATGGCCAGACCTTTGCACAACAGGACGGCCGTCGGACCCGGAGCCACCTCGTATTTCACCACAAAGCGCCCCTTTTTTGCCGTTGCATCTATGGAGTATTCGTCTTTGTATGGACGGCAGTGTTCCCATTGTGTATCCATCATTGGAGAACGGCCTGCCAAGTTGGGATGTGAAACTATCGGCCGCCATCCTGGCTCATGGCAGCCTGGCCCTGGACATCCGCCGTATTTACTCAACAGAGTACTGTGGTATTGAACAGCAATAGAAACTCAAATATGGGCCATTTACTGAGTAGAGCAATCCCCACAGTGTTCCAAGAAAAGAATCATGCTCTTTTCTCTTCTCGCCCTGTCGCCGTCTTCTCAGCGCAAGAAGCGGAACGAGAAGCGAATTCGAGTCCACTTTTACAGCAGCTCCCGGACCATTGCCCCTGAGAGAGTGCCCATAGTTTCCAAGATATTAGCAAGTTCTCTACTAAAATAGAGCAGAATAAAAGAATTTAGGTGCCTAAAGTTATGATTGGAGTTATGATGGGAGCTAGGCGCGTTCGCTGCGATAAAGAGTGCCAATCGCGATGACGACGGCAGGAATGTAGATGCGGTAGTTATACGAAAAAAGAGAACTTGCTAGTACGATGTACAGAAACATCACACGATAAGAAAAGAACAAACAAACAACAAAGACAAAGACCTAGAGCAAATAAAGCACGACATTAGAATCATCAGCCGTGCCGTGCATACGTAGACACTCAACCTGGTAAAAGGCTGCCGTGGCTAATCAATTGAGCAAAGCCAGATGCAGTAATAGGAGAGTGCAATCAATATGGAAAGACGGACAGCGAATCTCCAGACTCGATGGGATTTCAATGTCAGACAATCAGTGGAAGAGGAGATGGATGTGCATGTCTAATTAGAATAGGCAAGCTAAAACAAGGCTGCACCAGTCCGAACAGACCATCCCATCTTGGCTGGAATTGCGTGCGATCGTACAGTAGAGTGCATCCGTACAAAGTACAATATACAGGGTAGTATTGTACAGACGGAGAGCAGACAGGAGACAGGGCAGGGCTTGAGGGATGCACAGAGTTAAAGGGCCGTGAACTGAGGCGGAGCAATGAGTGGGGTTGGCTGGAACGGAGAAGAGAAAAAGGCAAAAGGCAAAGGCAAAAAGCAAATAAGGAGAATCCATGCATCAGAGGTGGTGAGCTGTGAGCAGCCTTGGTGAGCATTGTGAGACCTTGGTGAGAGGGGCGCGGTTCGTATATTGGATCATTTATGGATTGTGCGAGGTTTGTGAGAAGAGAAAAAAAAAAGAAATCAAACCAAAGGCCAACTGCGGGCTTGGCAGGTAGACTCTTTTGTTTCTGCTTTTTGCTGCTAATGTTGAGCTTTGTTTACTCTGCACATCTCATAGGGCAATTTAGACGAGCTGGCTGTAAGCCTGGGCTAATTGACAGTAGCTGCCAAAGCGTTTCCAGCTGGGCTGACTTGCAGCCAAGGTGAGATGGGATGAAGTGAAGGAGCTGAGATGCCTCGATGCACTGTCAGCCTGGCAGGATACTTTGATCCTTTGCACAACACATTACAGAGGACACAAATGTTGCCATCCAGAAATAGCAAAGAGTGGGCAAGACAGTCTCACTTTGTTATTAGAAAATGCAGCTGCAGGGGAGCAGATGAGCAGGGGAGGTGCCCAGGCCAGGGTAGTGTTGGCGTTGGCGTTGGTTGGCTGGCCTTCCCCTCTTCGTCGGTCCTGACGGCATGAGCCCGTGAAAGTAGAAAATACAATGTGCAGCTCCATATGTAAATAGAGAGTGTGTTTAGTAAATCGATTATTCCGTATTCAAATATAGATATATATATGTATGATATCCACCGGCGTAGCTCACTCGATCGACTTTCTCGTCATTCTTGCTTCACTTTGTATTTTGCTCTCGCTCATAACATCAGCATTCACTGCTCGCATTACACGACTCCGATCTTGCACTACATTGGTTTTCTAGAAGCCCGATACCAAATATACCCAACTACTCGTGTCACCGATGACCAGCAACAGCTCACCGCCGACATCTTCTACTCGCAAGGACGGCTTTGCTTTTGTATAAATAAGCTTGTCCGCAGAGTCAGAGACAGCACACGACAGTAACTCATTAACACACTTCACATTGTCAACATAATCAACAACCAATATGGAGGCCCTTACCACACCACTTCAGCAGCTGCAGACACCTCCGGCATCGCAGACACAGACAGGCGACGTGCCAAGAAGCAAATTCGACGCTACGCCAATCGACGACGAGGATCTGTTCCTGGGTGACGACACCAGCGACGAGGTTGAGAACGACATCCCCGGTGAAGAGCAGGCCGAGGACGAAGACGACGAGGAGGACGATCAGGAGGATGACGACTTTGACGAAGACTATTTTGCATCCACCTACCGCCCGCTCTCCAACCTGCCCACACCGCCGCCATCCTCACAGTCATCTCTCATCCAGTTCCCCGGCAATGAGGATGACGCTCTCGAGTCGTCTCTACTTGGTATGTTTATTGTGCCCCTGCTCCTGACTCTCTTCATTAAAAAATACTAACCAATAGGCCCCGCTGTCCACCTTGTCAATATGCTGCCGTCGGCTTGCTCCATCGTGACACCGTCGGTTCCCCTGGTCCAGGCCATGCTCACACGTGCCCAGCTGCCCATCAACACCATTGCCCTCGCCGTCTGTATTCTCGACTCTCTCGACTCGCGCTTTGCACGCACATGGCGCCTCACCTGTCCTCTAGCCCACCAGGCGCCATCGACGACGGCTGGAAAACGCCATACGCTGCCGTCGCCATTGACTCCCGATTTCAGCCAGTTTACCCAGCTCGACCACGACGCTGCACCATCCGCTGAGCACCGGCTGATGCACATTGATGCCGTCTTTCCCGAAGTCATCATCCTCGCAGCCCTCGTTATTGCCGCCAAATTCGACGACGACGGTCACGCCACACAGCAGCCAGCACAGGCCTACTGCACGGCATGGAGCAGCGGCGCGTCGCTCTGGACAGGCGCCCAGCTGGCCGCCACCGAGCGCTGCATCATGCAGAGCCTCAACTACCGCATCATGCCGCTCCTGGACGACGAGCTGCTTGCCGATGCCTGTGCAGACATGCGCCGCGCTGGTGTGCAGGCGCTGCGGTCGCAAAAGCTGCGCGCGGCCACGGCTGCTGCTGCGCAGAAGACACAACCCAAGGCCCTGACAGACGCACAGGCCATCATGACACCACCCGAAGAGGTCGTAGTGGCTGCTTGCTCGCCCTGCTCCTCTTCCTCTGCAGCACCCTTGGCTTCATCCTCTTCAGCCGCTCCAACCGGCCTTGGCCTTCAGCTGCCGCCCAGTGCCACCCACGACACCCCTCTCGCGTCTCACCCATCTCCCCTCTCCAACATGAAGCGTCGCCATCACATGCCCTCGCACTCTGAGTGCTTGGGTCGCTTCACTTACGACCACTGATTTTTGTTTCTGTCTTTTTGTTCCTATATCCCGTCTCGCGTCCTCTTTTCATCATAGCACGGCGTTTTTATTTATGGCAGATATTTTGAGCTGCCTCTTTCTATTTAGCATTCAGGGCGTTTTTGTGTATTTTCGCAGCTCTACTCAGACATTTATTTTTGTCTTTTTTCTTCATTTTTATCCTTAATCGCAGGATAACCATAGCATATGTAAAAGTCCTCTGAGCATACAATAATTACTTTTTAATTCTCATTTATTTATTTTTCAAAAAATAGTTTCATATTTAAATTCCAAAATCTGGGAATTTTCATTAAAAAAAAGAAAAAGAAAAAGAAAAGAAAAAAGAAAAAAAAGAGAAAAGCAAACACAGAAAAACAATTCATGTTTACACAAAAACAAAACAAATTTATCTGTTATCATTCCCACAGTAGAAATTCACTATTAATGATCACGTGCGGGGCCAACAAGCTTAATTGTAAACAAATAACGGGCAACCGAATTCCCTTTGTGCGGAAGGAACCGCCGGCGTAGCTTCCGCGGAAAGCATTGACTCATCCACTCGTGATCTCAACGTCATTCCATCTTAGCTTCATCTTGTCTACTGACTGATATGGTGCATTGGCAAGATCGCGCATACACCCTCAGACCACTTGCATCGCCTGCTTTGACTGCGGGCCTTCTTCTACTACAGCTGCCCCTCTTATTAGCAAATAGGAATGATCATCTCGCCACTCTCGCTTTTCACTTATAAAACCGCCTCGAAAGCATCAGCAACCGTTGCATCAGTCGCTGCAAGACGCTTTCACACTCGCACACAACCTCTACACTACAGACAAACCGCCATGGCTCTCTATCCACCACCAGCTGACCAGGCCTCTGGCTCGGCAAACGAAAAACTCATCTGTAAGTCGAGATATGACATCACCGATTACAACAGAGGCACAGACGAACATTGAAAGATCTAACAAATCAGTCGCCCCAGCACCGGATGCGCCGTTGTCCTCTACACAGCCTGGCTCGGCCGCCGCTCCCCAGGCCGGCCAGTTCACAAAGAGCGAGACCCGTGGCGGCCTGCGCAAGACTGACCTCGACGACAAATCACCCATCAAGCAGTTCCACGCCTGGTTCGCAGAGGCCAAGTCGGTCGGCGGTATTGCCCACCCTGAGACGTGCACGCTGTCCACCGCCAGTCTGCCCTCGGGCCGCGTCAGTGCCCGCATGGTCTACCTCAAAGAGCTCGACCACCAGGGCTTTGTGCTCTACAGCAACTTTGGCACGTCGCGCAAGGGCGACGACCTGTTCGGCTCAGACGAGCACCCGGGCAACGGCTGGGCCTCGCTGACGTTTTGGTGGGAGGCGCTCGAGCGACAGGTGCGCGTTGAGGGCCGCGCCTCGCGGCTACCCGCGGCTGAGTCGCAAGTCTACTTCGACACGCGCGTGCGGGGCTCCCGCGTCGGTGCTTGGGCGTCGCGCCAGTCTGCTGTCCTGGAGCCTGCAACCGACGGCACAGGCGAGGACGACGGCCGTGCCCAGCTGGAGACATGGGTGGCCGAGGCTGAGGAAAAGTTCGCGTCCAAGGACGGCGAAGACAGCCAGATCCCCGTGCCCGAGTTCTGGGGTGGTCTGCGCATTGTCCCGGAGCGTGTCGAGTTTTGGCAGGGCCGCCAGAACAGACTGCACGACCGCTTTGTCTATGACCGGGTCGTGGGCGTCGAGGGCGAGGACTGGACTGTCAAGAGACTGAGTCCTTAGGGTGATTTAGGGTGGGGTGAAAATACAGTCTCAAAAGAAAACGCCGCAGATGAAGCTGACCAAACAATGAGGCTCTGCCGGGTGCTGACATAATCAAGAATCATCACGACTGCATCTTGACGGCATCGAGGCTGATTGCAAATATCAACAAAGTTTGACTTCATAGAGATGAAGACATCACATATCACGACAGACGAATCACCAAAGACACAGAAATAAAGAAATCACACGAAACACACAAAACGCAAAACACGCAAAACACATAGAAAACGTAATATATTATACACTATTATACACATTAATCGTAATAAATCGTAATAAACCCAAAAACACACAGTACGCCAGAAAACGCACCAAACGTACGGAACGTACGTACATAACGCATAACCCCCTAAATATACATAATAAACGCCCCAAATAAAGTGGTATACAGCCCAAATCTCATATAAACACCGTTCACCCAATTCACAGGCCCCATGCCTTTGTGTAGTCTACGCTCCGTTGGCGTGATTAAAGTAGCTAAAACGCAGAAAGAAAAAGAAATGCAAACCTGAAGAAAAAGAAACAAAATCCGTATCCGGTTGACAGTCTTAAGAAAGAAAATCAAAACGCAAAAACTTTTCACCTTTTTTGGTTCTTTTTTGTTGTTTCCCAAAACAAAAACGAATCAAAAAGCAAAGAAAGCAAGAAAGCAAATAATGGTAGCCAAAAGACAAAAAAGCCAAAAAGCACCAATCGCACCCCTCAAGGAACCACGCTGTGATCTGTCCTCCTGACTCATGACGACGACATGACCAGGGCAAGCAGGGCCATGCGGCAGTACAGACCATAACGCATCTGCAAGGTTAGTTCGGGTTCTCGTCCGGTAGCTGGATAGTCAATATTGTTACTCACCTGTCTGAAGTAAGCAGCACGCTGGTCAAAGTCAACCTCCTCAGCAATCTCCTCATTGCGGGGAAGAGGGTGCATGACAATCATGTTGCTCTTGGCGTGGCTCAGAGTGGCATTGTCAACGCGGTACGAGTTCTTAACAGACTCGTACACGGCCTCCGAAGCAAAGCGCTCCTTCTGCACGCGAGTGCAGTACAGAACGTCGCTGCGGGCGACAATCTCCGGTGTCAGAGTCGACGACTCCGCCAGCAGCTGGCCGCGCGACTTGAGCTCCTCGCGAAGCTCAGAAGGCAGCTCAAGGCCAGCAGGGCTAACAAGCTGCACCTGCACATGGTAGTGACGCAGAAGGTGCACCAGAGAGTGCACAGGGCGGCCGTAGCGCAGGTCACCCAGGAAGGTGATGGTCAGGCCCTGGACGGTACCAAGCTCCTCACGGATGGTGAACAGGTCCAGGAAGGCCTGGGTCGGGTGCTCGCGGCTGCCGTTGCCACCGTTGATCACGGGCACAGGGCTGTAGCGGCGGGCGACATCGACACTGTTCTCGTCGGGGTGGCGGAGAACAACGGCATCACCGTACTGGCCGAGGGTGCGCAGAGTGTCCTGCAGGGTCTCGCCCTTCTGCACAGACGACTGCGACGTAGCAATCGCAATAGTGCGGCCACCAAGGCGCTGCATAGCAGCATCAAAGGAGGCAGAAGTGCGGGTCGAGGGCTCGTAGAACAGAGTGCACAGGACACGGCCGCGCAGAACGTCAAGGACACCCTCACGCTGAACACCCAGGCGCATCTCCTGAGCAACAGTGAACAGCAGGTGCAGGTCAGAGCGCTCGTAGTCAAGAACAGACAGGACAGGCTTGTTCTTGAAGGCGGAGGCCTGCGACAGCAGAGAAGGCAGGGCCGAAGGCACAACCAGAGCAGCAGCAGGGGCCGGGGTGAAAGCGTGGCGGATAGAGAACTCGTCTCTGTGGCCGGCGGAAGTGGGCGACGAGGTCGAGGCCAGGGCATTAGCAGGCAGCAGGGCAGACGAAGTCACACCGAGGTCGGCACCAATGCGCGAGCGCAGAGAGCTCGACAGCAGGTTCGACTTGCGGCGGCCACCCTGGGGGCTGTCAGGCAGAGTCTGCTGGGCCTTGATCAGGGGCGAAGCAGGCGACTGCACAGCGGCAGGCATAGCGTTGTGCGTGGACATGTCCTTACCATGGCCAGGCAGAGGCAGAACCTCGCCGTCAAGGCAGACAGTCACGTCCTGGAAGGTGACACGCTGGACAGCGCCCAGCATGGTGCGGCCAGCAAAAGGTGACTTGACAGACACACCGTTGCCGAGGGAGATAGTTGTCGAGGGAACGACGTAGGGGCGGTTAAGCTCAATCTCAACGGCAGAGCCGACCTGGTCATGCAGCTCGAAGATGCGAACAGGGTTGTCGTGCAGACGGGCGCGGATGTCCTCCAGAGTCAGGCGACCCTCAGCCACGGAAGTGAACAGGAGCGGCAGAGCATCAGCAATGCCCAGAGCAACGTCGGCACCCGTCTCAGAAGAGGCAGCAGCAGTTTCGGTCTGCTGCTGGCTCTTCAGCCAGTGAGCCAGCTGGTAAGGCAGGCTGCCAACCGAGAAGACGTCAATGGTGCTGATGTGCTCCCACAGAGCGGCCTGGTCCTCGGCAGTCGGCAGAAGCTGACAGCCAGGGTAGTCCTTCTGGGACAGGTACAGCGAGTAGATGGAAACATCGCAGGTAACCTGCAGACCCTTCTCCTTGCTCAGTGCAATGATGCGGATGTCGTCGCGAGTCGTGACGTTAGTAACGTGGATGCGGCGGTTGTGCAGGCTAGCAAGCAGCAGCAGCGAAGCCAGATCGGTCGTCTTGGCATCAGTCAGGATGGGCTTGTGCGTGGGCCAGGCCTCAAAGTGAGCAGTGACAGCAGCGACCTTGCTGATGTTGTCCGACAGGTGGTTGAAGGGGATGAACAGAGAGCCAACCTCGGACACGACCTGGCTAATCTGGTTGTCGTTGGTCGACGTGGCAGTCACAGACAGGTTGAAGTCGCAGTAGACGCTGCCGCGGCGGCTGTTCTGCTGAGCGGCCTTGAGCGAGCGCACATCAGTAATGGCACCGTCAACACCGACAGGCATGACACGGATCATGCTGAAACCAGAGGCAATGGAAGCCTTGGTCACGGCCTGAAGATCGCGGCTGCCGGCAGTGGACACAAGGCCAGGGACAAAGGCAGCAATGTTGACCAGACCGGGCAGCACAACAGTGCGGTGGCTGGTGTTGAAATCCCGGGTGCCGACCTCGAGAGCGTAGTGACGAGCAAGAGCCTCGATCAGGATCTTGGCGTTCTTGACGTTGGTGACCAGAGGAACCTGGTAGTCAACAGCCATGCGGCGAGTCTGGTAACCCTTGGACATGTAGTTGGCAGGGCGGCGGTACTTGTTGTTCGACGGCAGGTTGATGTACAGATCAATCATGTTGTTGGCCAGGTGCTGGGTCAGAGAGAACTCGTGCTTCTGGCTGTTGGCAGCGCCCTTGCTCTCCTCGTCGTCATCCTCGCCCAGGACCTCGAGGTACTGGACAGGGATGTTGTGCTCCTGCAGGTACGAGGCAGTACCAGCGGTGGCGAACAGCTTGTAGCCCATCTGCTGCAGCTTGGCAATAGAGGGCAGCATCTCCTTCTTGTCCTTGTACGCACCAATAGACAGCAGAATGTTGTTGCGGGGCATCTTGAAGCCAGTGGAAACGAGGGCCTTGAGGTAGGCCTCGTACTTGTCAGCACCGAAACTGGCAACCTCACCAGTGGAGGCCATCTCGACACCAAGAACAGGATCGGCACCAGACAGACGCGAGAACGAGAACTGGGGAACCTTGACACCGACGCAGCCGGGGGCCAGCTCAGTGGGAGGGTACTCCTCGAAGGGCAGGTTGAGCATGGCCTTAGTGGCCATCTCAATCAGATCAACACCCATGACCTTGGAGACGAAGGGGAACGAACGCGAGGCGCGGACGTTGCACTCAATGACCTTGATGTCGTTGTCCTTGGCAATGAACTGGATGTTGAAAGGACCGGTGATGTTAAGAGCGGCAGCAATCTTGCGAGTGGCCTCTTCGATGCGAGCAATGGTGGTGGGCTCCAGATCCTGGGGAGGCAGGATGAGCGTGGCATCACCAGAGTGGACACCGGCGTTCTCAACGTGCTCAGAGACGAAGTGACCGACCATGATACCGTTGTTGGCAACAGCATCCATCTCGATCTCCTTGGCGTTCTCAATGTACTTGGTGATGACGACGGGGTGGTCGCGCGACACCTCGGCGGCCTGGTTCAGGTACGAAGCCAGATCGGCCTCGGAGTAGACCGTGTTCATGGCAGCACCAGACAGCACGTAAGAGGGACGAACCAGCACGGGGTACGACACGGCCTGGCAGAACTTCTGCGCCTCCTCAAACGAAGTCAGCTCCTTCCAGGTAGGCTGATCGACACCGATGCGATCCAGCATGCGAGAGAACTTGTAACGGTTCTCAGCGGAGTCAATCATCTCGGGGGAGGTACCCAGGATCTTGACACCAGCGCGCTGCAGGGGCAGAGCCAGGTTGTTGGGGGTCTGACCACCCATGGCACCCAGGACACCGCTGGCATTCTCCAGCTGGTAGATGTCCAGAACAGTCTCGAGCGACAGAACCTCAAAGTAGAGCTTGTCGGCCTCATCGTAATCGGTGGAGACAGTCTCGGGGTTGTTGTTGACCATGATGGTCTTGAAACCGCCGGCGCGCAGGGTGCGAATAGCACGGACCGAGCACCAATCGAACTCGACGGAGGAACCAATGCGGTACACACCGGAGCCCAGAACCATGACGCCCTTGTCATCGAATGTCACATCGTGCTCAGTGGCGTTGTACGTGGTGTACAGGTAGTTGGTGAAGGCGGGGAACTCAGCAGCGACAGTGTCGATCTGCTTGACGAAGGGGAAGATGTTGGCCTCGTCACGGAGACGGCGGATAGCAATCTCGTTGGAGCTCCAGAACTGAGCCAGCTGGCGATCAGAGAAACCCAGACGCTTGGCCTTGAGCAGCAGGTCAGGGCGAGTGGCAATGTCGCTAGTGGTGAATGAGCTCATCTGGGCGCCAAAGTCGCTCAGACCCTTGAGCTTGTTCAGGAACCACTTGTCGATCTTGGTCAGCTCCCAGATCTTGTCGACAGAGTAGCCAGTGGCCATGGCGTTGGCAATAGCAAACAAACGCTGGTCAGAGGGGGTCTGCAGCTCGTCGTCAATACCAATGAGGGCGCCCTTAGTCTCACCGAAGCCCAGGTTGTGGAAATCGATGGAGCGGATGGCCTTCTGAATAGCCTCCTCGAAAGTGCGGCCAATGCTCATCACCTCACCAATACTCTTCATGGAAGAGCCGAGCTGAGTAGACACGCGAGTGAACTTCTTCAGATCCCAGCGGGGCATCTTGACAACGACGTAATCAAGCGAGGGCTCGAAGCAGGCGCATGTGACACGAGTGACGGTGTTCTTGATGTCCTTGAGCGGGATGCCCAGACCCAGCTTGGCAGCGATAAAGGCCAGGGGGTAGCCGGTGGCCTTGGAGGCTAGGGCGGACGAACGCGACAGACGAGCGTTGACTTCAATGATGCAGTACTCGCGCGAGAAGGGGTTCAGGGCGTACTGAATGTTACATTCACCGACGACACCCAGGTGACGGATGACGTTGACGGCGGTGGTGCGCAGCATGTTGTAGTCCTCGTCAGACAGAGTCTGCGACGGGGCAACGACAATGGAGTCACCGGTGTGAATACCGAGGGGATCAAAGTTCTCCATGTTGCAGACAGTGATGCAGTTGTCCTGAGCATCACGAACAACCTCGTACTCGATCTCCTTCCAGCCCTTCATGGAGCGCTCAATGAGCACCTGGGGACTGGCGGCGAACGCCTTGTTGCAGAGAGCCAGCAGCTCCTCCTCGTTGTAGGCGAAGCCGGAGCCGAGACCACCCAGAGCATAGGCGGCACGAACAATGACAGGGAAGCCAATGTCCTTGACGGCGTTCATAGCCTCCTCGACGTTGTTGGCCGAGGCAGACTTGGCGCACTTCTCGCCAATGGACTCCATGCTGCGAGCAAAGAGCTCACGGTCCTCAGTGGTGATGATGGTGTCAATGGGAGTACCCAGAACCTTGACGCCAAGCTCCTCGAACTCGTCCTTGAGCTGGATACCGACCTGCAGGGCGGTCTGGCCACCGAATGTGCAGTAGATGGCATCGGGGCGCTCGTAGATGATGACCTTGCGGACGAACTCGGCGTTGACAGGCATGAAGAAAACCTTGTCGGCAAGACCCTTGGAGGTCTGAATGGTGGCAATGTTGGGGTTGATGAGCACAGTGTAGATGCCCTCCTCCTTCAGAGCCTTGATGGCCTGACTACCAGAGTAGTCGAACTCACCGGCCTGGCCAATGCTCAGACCGCCAGAGCCCAGAACTAGGACCTTCTTGACGTGAACGCGGGGGTGCTTGAGGTTGTTCTCCTCAGCAGTGCCACCGGGGAAGCTGACAGGCAGCGTCATGTTCTTGGCATCAACAGCGCAGTCGGAGACAGAAGCCAGGAAGACGTCAAAGAGGAACTCAGTGTCACGAGGACCGGGAGTGCTCTCGGGGTGGAACTGGACCGAGAAGTAGGGGCGGGTCTTGTGCATGATACCCTCGTTGGAGCCGTCGTTGGCGTTGACAAACAGCTCCTGCCAGCCCTCGGCAAGGGAAGCAGTGTCGACGGCGTAACCGTGGTTCTGCGAGGTGATGTGGCAGCGGCCAGTGACCAAGCTTGTGCAGGGAATGTTCTGACCGCGGTTACCGAACTTCATCTTGGCAGTGGTAGCACCGGTGGCACGGGCGAGCAGCTGGTGACCCAGGCAAATACCAAAGACAGGGGTCTGGTTCTTGGCCAGGACAGCAGCAATGTTCTTGACAGTGTTGTCGAGAACAGCCGGATCACCAGGACCGTTGGAAAGGAAAAGACCATCGTACTCGCCAGCCTCGGAGGCGCTGACGATATCGTAGTCCCAGGGGCAGACCAGGACCTCAACACCGCGCTTGAGGAAGCAGCGGAGCTGGTTGTACTTCATACCCACATCGAGACACAGGATACGGAGGGTGCGGCCCGAAGGGTGCAGCTTGAGCTCAACGCCCGATGGGGGCTTGTAGAGCTTGGGGGCCTTGATGGAGACTAATTTGTTAGTTTTGTTCTTTCCCATTTCTGTTTCAGCAGCAAAATAGCTTACCCTCAGCGACGAGGTTGGTGGCGTTGGGGTTGCTCCACTCAAGAGTCTCAAAGTGCTGCTTCCAGTTCTGAGCAGTGTAAGCAGTCAGCTGGCCAGCGGCGGCCGAGCTGGACTCCTTCTCGAGCAGCATGCGGCCGAGCAAGCTGCCGGTGTTGCGGATGTGCTTGGTCAGCTCGCGGGTGTCCACGGCGTGCATGGCCGGGATGCCCTGCTCCTTGAGCCAGGTGCCGAGCGAAGACTCAGCCAGGAAGTGGGAGAAGTCCTCGCCCGAGTAGCAGGCAGTAACCAGACCAGCGACGTGGATCTGGGAGGACTCAAAGTGGGCAGGCAGGTCGCCCAGCAGCGAGTCGAGGGTCTCGCGCGAGGGCACACCGTAGTTGCCAATGAGGGGGAATGTGAGGACAAGAATCTGGCCGCGGTAGGAGGGGTCGGTCAGAGACTCGGGGTAGCCAACCATGCCGGTCTGGAAAACCAGTTCACCGGCAATGCTCTTGTTGGCACCAAAGCTGTAGCCCTGGTAGACAGAGCCATCGTGGAGCTCGAGGCTGACGAGCTTCTCGTCGGTGCTCTCGGTCACGCGGCTCGAGGCCGGGTTGTAGAAGACGGGAGCCATTGTGAGGGCGTGGAGGGAGGTAGAGAGATGGAAAAAAATCGAGGAAAAAAAGCGAAAGAGGAAACGAAAGGATCCGAGGCAAAGCTCAGGCCGCTGCGGCTCTAGATCCCGGGGGGAAGAGAGTTGTAGCGGGGAGGAGAGGAGGATGTGGAGGAGGGGGGGTGTCCAAATGTCGGATGGGCGAGATGCGGCGTTCGAGGTCGGAGAGAGTCTAAGTCGTCGGGAAAGATCGTCAAAGTTCTCACTGTTTCTCTAATGCCAAAGCTTCTTCGCCAGACGGCTGTGTATGATCACGACACAGAGTAGTCCTTTGAAGAAGAATATGGTATAGGAGGAGCAGGAGGAGAGGAGGAGGGAGAAGGAGAAAGGAGAAGAAAGAAGAGAGAGGAAGAAGAAGGGAGAGAGAGAAGAGAAGAGGAAGGAACGAAGGTCGTCGAGAAAAGCTTTCAACAAAATTTCTCCTGCTAGTCGCCCAGAGGCGGCTTTTTCCAATATATTTTGACAATTAATTATATTCTATTGCACTTACTCTTACAACTTTTTTCCTCGATTCTGTTTTTGGGCGAATCAGACGGCGTATTTATGCCGGATCATGGATCATCATATGTGGGGCGATGGTTAAGGCTCTTTCCTAGAAGAAAAAAAAAGCAAAAAAGGCAAGAACAAAGCAAAGTGTAGAGGGTCATGCAGGGAAGCTGCGACTGGCATCGGCTTTGTCTGCGGAGAATATGGCATTCTGCGGCACATCTCAGAATCTAGCAGAATCCCATTCCCCAGCCAGTGGGTCGGAGGCTATTAGTCGATGACTTGATGCTATGACACCAGCAAGGCGGTGGTGTTTTTTCGATTTTTGATTTTCGACTTGCGATTTTCGACACTCGGAGCACAATACTCCAAGAAAATGCAGGGAAAGCTCTGCCCCTCACTATGGTTGGCCAGACCTGTGTGGGGGTGTCGTGTGTGGTTGGCCAATTCATATGGGCGGTCACTGGCGCGGCGGGGCGTTGTGTAAGATGACAGAAACGGAAGGCGGTGATGGACACAATTAAATATTTTGCGAAAATAAATGAGGAATTCAGATTCGAATCGGCTTGTGAAAATGCAATGCACACTGTATGCACTGTGCTCGTAACTGTCAGCATTTTGCATTGAAGCATCGCCGAGAGCATCGCAAGATGAAGGTTACAGATATAACTTGCGTTTTTGTGTTTGTTTATATTTGTCGAGGTACTTTTTAAGTTCTGACAAGTGTCGAGTTTGTTCTAAAAGACCGCGGGTTCAAGGGTTCGTAGCCAAAGTTGGAGCTAAAATGACGAATGGAAGCGCTCAGTAACAGTACATCGCGAACACAGTGCACGTCGAGGAATGCTTCTTGTCAGAGATGTCGGTGAGCATTCAGAAAGGAAGCAGCGATGGACGCCTACAAAAGATATTACGTTTTGACGTAGACGCTGCAGTGCAAATGGGCCCCAAACAGAAAGGGTCAATGCAGCACCTGCCGCCGCCGTCTGCCAGAGGCCGGTGGCGACTGCCTCTCTTGTCGGAATCATGAATTTGTTGGGAAGATGAAAGTGAGATGTAAAGGTGACATAATATTACGAGAAGCAATATATTCCCACATCTATCTTTTTCGATTGGATGACCAGATATTGTGCCTCAGCTTAGTCGACTGCATCACGCGCCTCCAACGTCAGCCGCAACCATCATTCCAAACCATCCTGTCCACTATCTCTGATAACGAGAGTGCTGTTCCTCATTCTACGCAAGCGAGGTGCTGTTTCTCTCACACCTCTGCATCAAATCTAGCCAGTCGCAGCATTGCAACATTACAAGTACGGCCTGCAGCGTTGCAGTGTTGCAGAACCAGGGTTGCCTCAGTCCACTTATCTCTCGTCTCGCTGCCGTTGGCTCTCCTAATTTATCTTGTTTTCTGTCTTTGCTCTAGCTCCCTCCTCACCGACACTTTGTCGATGCAAGGCAGACGGTGCAGAGGCCGGACGAGCCAATACGAGACAAGCTGAGTTGCAGAAGATGTTTGCCGGCCAATAGAGTCCGAAGGCGGCACACCTCCTGCGGGTTTTGGTTCTTTTGTTTCTTTTGCCTCATGCAGTTGTCATCGCTATTCCCGTTTGTTTGTCCTCCTCTTGTTGCTTTCTTTTTCGCCCGCCATGCATGCATCTTTTTATTCATGATGGTGTGGAATTAGAGCATCGTGACTGTCGAGTGCGAGTGCGGGGTGATAGTCTTATCTGGTTACTTTTGCTGCACAGCTGCGCCGAGTCATCATGTTAAACAAACCCCCGATCTCACGATACTAGCACAACAGCGTGGACGCCAAGACGAGCATGCCCATCGACAAAAATAGAGAATCAAAATCAGCGAGTGAGGCTACAAGGCGTTTCGTTTGGCTTGCCGCATTGTCAAGCACCCCTCCAGACACACATCAAACCAGCGGTGACCACTCATTCCCGGCCGCCCCCAGACTCGATGTTTCGATTCTCTACTTGTGCTCTGCATTTTAGTGCTATGCACACTTACATCTTTCCACCTGCCAATCATGGCGTCGTCTCTGCTCTTGGCCAGTGCATTTGCTAGGGTGTTGGTGCGGTCATGACGGGATCGACCCAATTAGCGGCTAGCCCGGCTTGCATGTGGCGCCCATCTTTACGACTGGGGAGAGCGTACTCAGTATTCAGCAGCACGAGCTGCAGGCTCAATCATGACGGCTCGCTGGATGGCCACTCGAGGCCGGGCTATGCTGGCTCGCTCCCTGCGTCCTGCAGCCTGCAGGTCATATGGCACATTTGGTAAGACATCTTCCTATCTCTATCCGTACAGGACAATACACTAAACACAAGCTGACAATCAACATGAGCATCCGAACCGTCTGCAACCGGGTAGTGCTGGGGAGTGCATGAGGAAACAGTGTCAGATAGGGGCATGCAGGAATATGCTCATGGCCTTGCCTCAGATTCAAAGATTCAAAATATTTAAGAAAATCAAAGCAAAGAAAATCAAGGCCAACAACACTCGCAAATCACACTCAGACCAGCTTGCACCGTCAGACGCACAGACCAGCCAAGCACAAGCCGGTCTCTGAGATGCAGAGTAATTACAGATAGACACACGGCAGCACTCAGACGGAAGACTCCACGCCCATAGGACACCAACCTTGCGCTCCAACTCCAAGCAGCTAGCTCGCCTGTCTTCTGCATCGTGTTTGGTCTTAGTCTTGCTGTGAAGGCTGTCCGATCTCGAGTCGTCTCGATCTATTGAATCAGCTCCGGTCTGGTGACCTTTTGCCTTGCCTGCCCGTCTGCATTCTACATCCTGCATGTCTCAAGCCTGCCACTCTTTAAGCTCCTTCATCGACGATCCGCAGGCCACGCCGGGTCACTCTTTGCCTGAAGGCGGCAATGTGCAATGCTCCCAACAGCCTTTCCCCATCAGTCTCACTCGAGATTAATTGCTCCATCTCATTGTTTTCGAGTTTGATTCCTACCCGCCCTTCCTCGCCCTTGCGAACGCAAGCATGACTCTGTAATACCGGCTCTACAGTATTGCAAGGACTTCCAAATCATACTAAGTATTACTACCGCTGTTACTGCACAACCGCCGCACACCTCGTGTATTTTCCCACATGTGGAAAGATACCGTTGCTGCATGTCAGTCGTGTGAACACCAAGGATCAACAGCAAGAGGAAAAAGCACGCCCCACGACGGGAAAACAAGGAAAGCACTGCATGCAAAACGATCAATCATTAATTAAAATCAAAGATTCAAACCTCAGCCACGACAAATATCGGTATCAAAACCAAAACCAAAGTCCAAAAATTATATATTCAACTTCGAAGCACAACGCCAACATCTTGATAAACAGGGGCCCCGGAATATAGCAGGATCGCCCGCGCAGGGAGCTTTCTCTCCATCCGCCCATTGTCACCCATAATGCGCCCATAATTCATTTCGTCACTGCTGCTCTCTCATCTCCTAGCCAGGGTCTCCGCAAAAGTCTCGGCGAACTGCACTAGTCACGGCCCCCTTAAACCTCCCTCACCTTATCAAATTAATTTTGATAACGCTGCAGCCATTTTACACATATTTGCCTTGCTGAAAGTACTGGAGGGATTGCTAGTGCTCTCCAGTGCTGCAAGTATTAGTGCTAACACTGCAAGTACACACGGACAGGACTCCATATTACGAGCGACCCATCCATCTGCTTCGCGCTTCTCGCGCGTCCCTTGCTCCCAGAAGCTGTATCACTTGCGCTGTGCCTCGTCGTTTCTGCGTTTCCAACGTTCCATTTCCATTTCTATTCCACTGCATGCTGTCTGCATGCTCTTTCTCATCCCTGCTCATCTGTTTTTAGTATCTCGTCTCCCCAAGGGGTTGTTTTGTTCGCCTGCTGCTGTCTGCATCATCCTGCATCTTCCCATCCATCGTTGCGTTTGTTTACTTTGTTTCGTCCTGACCTGTGCTTTCTTTTTGCCTCTGTCCCGTTTTCTCAGATCTACTATTAATCTTCTTTCGTCTATTTCTGCTTCTTTCTTTCTGCGACAGCAATGTCCCTCTAAGACTGAGCTACAGCGCCGGCGAGGGATTGCGCCAGGACGCGAGGGAGGAAACTGGACTTTGATTTCCTGACAACCGCCTTTGATCACGTCTCCGAAACCCACTGCGAGCTCGACAGACATACGATTCGAACATATAGACGGCAACACACACACAAGGTCAGAGACTCCAAGACACCATATCGACTGAGACATTGCTGCGTACCAGCAACTTCGGTCGTTACGACGGGCACCAACGACAATCATCCTCAAACATCACCACACCGTCAAGATGTTCGACATGCTACTGCGCGCCGTCAACCGCGGCCGGCCTATCGACCAGGAACCGCTTTCGGATATCGACTCCGACCGCGAGCAAGACCATGACATTCGGGCATTCCCCCGCATGGCCCACGACGACGATGCATCTCCCGGACCAGTCCACCGGCGCACACCTTATGCCCACCTCCGTCATGCAACCGCCGACTTTACAGAAGCAGAAGATGACGAGGAGTCCAACGACGGCGACCGCCTCAATGGCGCCTTCCAAGGCCCGGATGAACACACCCCCGAGGACGAGGACGGCGGTCCTCACTCATCCCATGTCCTTCCTCTATTTTCCGCCTCACATCTCGGTATGTCTGCACCCGCTGTATTTTTTCCTCCATTTTGCTGGTCCGGTTCTTCATTACGCCGTCTTTTGATACAACGTTTCACATCTGGTCTACTCGGTAGTGTGCAGTATGCACACTCGGCAGTATACTATGACAACAGTGCACCGCTGTACACGACATTTTAATATTGCGATACACTGCTCGTCCGCCCATCTCGGCAAACCATATCTCTAACAGTCTAGATTCACTCCCCGTATACAGCATAGTACATGCCATGCGCATCATCGTCCAGGCTCGCACCGAGACCACACTTACTTGGGAACAGCTTAGGTCGCCCCAGGTCTCCCAGTTCCTCGTGAAGCCCATGCTGCAACAGATTCGCACACAACATTTTTCCCGTGCCACCTTGTACGCCCTCATGGCCAACTGCCTCCAGTTCGCCAAGGAGGCTCAGTTCTTCCCTGGTAATGCCGGCACAAGCAACACCCGTGCCAAAGTCTGCGAGCTGCTAGCGATCAAGCTGCTCAAGGAGTACTCCACCCGCGAACTCATCGACGCCCTGTCCTACGACTTTAATCCGCTTCAGGGTCTTCCTGGCGCACCAAACACACAGCCCGGTTCCTCTGGCGCCCTTTCTCCCAATGGCCGCTATAACAGACTGGCTGGACCTGCCGCTCGCATCTCTACCGTAGAGGTCGCCATCCGTGCCTCGGCCAAGCACTTTCTCGCCCACCCGCTTGTCGTTCAGCAACTCGAGGCCATCTGGAACGGCGCCATCAGCTTCTACTCATCTGCCGACTCGCTCCACCGCAGCCACACTCAGACAAACGCTCCTGGAGTGGCTTCCTCGGCTGCTGGAAGCGCAGGGAGTGCATGGAATCGGAGGGAAACACGGAGCGGATTCCGCCGCCGGAGCAGTGCCAATGACCCCCGCGCCCCACTGCTCGGCCACCTGCACCAGCAGACAATCAAGGAGGAGCCAGCCAAGGCGGCATCTTTGTCGGCCATGCAGGAACCTCTGTATCGGCGAACTGTCACCTTGTACGACCCACGAAACGCGTCGCTCTTCAAACTGTCACGTCTTCGAGTGCCTCGCTATCGCCAGTTCTTTTCAACATGCTCTCTTGCCGTCCTGATCGGCCTCTTCCTTGCCGTCTTGGTGCAGCATTCCAGCCGGATTACCACCTTGGAGCTGGTGTTTTGGTTCTGGAGCGCGGGTTTCATGCTGGACGAGCTGGTAGGCTTCAACGAGCAGGGCTTCTCGCTCTACATTATGAGTTTCTGGAACATCTTTGATCTCGGAATTCTACTTCTGCTCATCTTTTACTACTCATTACGCATCTGCGGCGTTTTCTTGGCCGACGCACAAAAATGGAACAACAGCGCCTACGACATCCTCGCCGCCAACGCCATCCTATTGCTACCGCGTATCTTCAGCGTCCTCGACCACTACCAGTACTTCTCCCAGCTGCTGATTGCGTTCCGATTGATGGCCGTTGACCTTGCTGCTGTCTTTATTCTCGTCCTTGTGTCCTGCTCTGGCTTCTTTGTGTTCTTTACGCTCTCGCACACGGACAACGACCCGATGGATACCGCCTATCGTATTTTCCAGCTTCTCATGGGTTTTACACCTGCTGCTTGGGAGGTGTGGCCCACCTACAACATCCTGGGCAAGACACTCCTGGTTCTTTTCTTGATTATTTGTCACTTTGTCGTCGTGACAATCCTGATTACCGTGTTGACCAACTCGTTTATGGCCATTGCGTCCAACGCCAACGAGGAGCACCAGTTTCTCTTTGCCATCAACACGATTTCTATGGTCAAGAACGATGCCCTCTTCTCGTATGTGGCGCCGACAAATATTTTCGCATGGATGCTGATGCCTCTGCGCTACTGCATGCCTCTCCCGCATTTTGTTGCCCTGAACCGCTACGTCATCAAGGCCACGCACTTTCCTCTTCTCTTTGGCATCTTCCTGTACGAGAAGTTCCTTCTCGCGCCGTCGATGTACGAGCCTACGGACCTTGTCGAGAACACCACACGGACTCGCCACCGTGGCATTTCACTTGCTGAGCCGGGTGCCCGCCCAGTACTCTTCAGCCCCAGCATCCGGCTGCGTGAGGAGTCTGTGGTTGGCTTCCAAAAGGACCGTGCTCTCGACGAGGTCTTCCGGAGAACTCCTGATATCGCCACACTTCGCACACAGCGGAGAAACGAGCGCCGCAAGACGCAGACTGCTATTCGAAATTGGATGGACCAGAACGATGGCATGGTGGACTCAAACTACTCGACTATAGACAGACGCGAAAACGAATGGCAGCGCAGGATGAGTGTGAACTGGGACCGAGCAGGCTCACAGTCACACAGACTGCGGCACATGTCGGAAGTGCGCTCGACAGCCAGTGACCCTGCAGATCTACTATCTCTTCATGCGGTGCCTGGCCTGACACGCGACCCGCGCTTCTTTGATATCCGCGAGAACCAGCGCAGCCCCTTTGACGCGGCATTCAAAGACCATACTGACGCAGAGGGCGACGACGAACTTATTACCAACGACGACGAGGAAGAAGCCACAACAGAGACACGGGGTATCACGCCTGTGCCCCCTGGTGAAGGAATGCCAGGCCGCACTATCGTCGAAGGCACTGAGGATGAAGACGACGACGACGAAGATGGCGCATTCTTTGCAACCCCTATCGCTTCTCGATTTTTGAATGTTGCTGCGCGATCTCCCGAGTCAGGCACGCACGTGGGTGAAGACGAAGCTGATCACACCGCCATGAGCCCAAGACGCATGGCCAACATTGCACAACTCCCGACCAGCCCTCCTAAGCAGAACTCGTCGCGGCGGGCCCTACACAACCGCGCTCTGTCGACCAACACCATACTATACAACCCACCGCATGCCGACTCAAGCGACAATGACGACGACGACGACGACGAGATTGAGCCGAACCAGTCGGCGAGCGCGATGTTTTCTCCTCCGTCACCCAAGCCTGTTCAGCAGCCGCAGCAGCAGCAGCGGTCACCCCCTCGTTCGCGGCCGCAGTCGAGCAGGCAAACGACGTCTACGGTGCCGGGAACTCCTACTGCCAGCGGACAAAGATCGCCGAGAAAGTCTGGACCGCAGACCTCTGGTATTATTGGCGGTATCAGTGCCGCCGTGGCTACAAATGCAGCGGCCAATGCTGCTGCCAATTCTGCGGCGTCGCGCCCTCGGCCGATTATGCCGCCTCGCGAAATGACCAAATCGGCCGCGGCCAGCCGCGCAGCTGCCATATTCAATGCTGCGGCTATGATCGATACACCTGTGCGTCGTGCTCAGCGTCGCATGTCGTCATTTGACACGGGCTCGGATGTGCACTCGGAGATGTTGACGGAGTCGGCGGTGGGCCCCACGCTGGCGGGCGACGATGGCACATTCAACGCAGGTGTCGCTTTGCCGGGCAGTTTTACGTCGCAGATGGCACTTGTGACGGCGATGAACAAGGCGCGCGCGACAGGCGAGACCGACCACGACCGAGACCGGATGAGCCGGCTGGTGCTGGCGCGGATGAAGACGCTGGAGGAGAGTTTCACGGATGTTGTGCGCGAGCTGCGGCAGATGAAGCAGCAGCAGCACGAGCAGCACCGCGAGGCGATGCAGAGCGGGCTGACAAGTGCCATCGTGTCGAGCTCCGAGGGCGAGAACAGCGACCAGCAGCACCCATCACAGCATCCACAGCAGCAGCAGCAAAAACAAAAGCAGGCGCTCTCCGGTGTGCCTAGTCTTGCTAGCTCTCATACCACCGGTAGTCGGCCAAAGTCTATGGGGCCGGCCAAGTCAAATGCAACCTCTGCATCATCAACATCGTCGGCCACCGCAGCTGCGCGCAGGGGACTTCCTGAACCTCTCCGGCCACTAGAGACGCCCGGCATTCCGCGAGTTCCACTACCATCGCAACCACCACAAACGAACCCTATTCCGGCCCCAGCAGTGACACCAGAGACCATGCGGCCCACAGCGGTTTCCACTCCTGCTACAGTTATCGCTCTCGCATCGCCTGTGTCGTCTCCTGCACCGCTGTCCGCGCCTGCGCCTACGCCCGCGCCCGCACCTGCACCGACTCCAGCCCCGGCAGCAACATCGACACCGGCACCATCTACACCACAGCCAGTGCCCCAAGCACAGTTCTCATCTGGCGGGGCTTCAACGCCGAAGAGCCCATCCGGCAGCCGGATTCCCATCGTGTCGAGCATGTCGAACCTGGTGTCGTCACCACCGGGCCCAGGCCAACTTGGTCGTGTCAGCTCCATCGGTTCTGGAACGGGTATTCCTTCCATGGGATCCGTTGGAACCGGCATTCCCACAGTTGCCCAGCGTCATCTTCCGCGGCCTGTTGGCAGTGTCAGTGACTTTGGTGACAGCGAGAGCCGGATGCCGCGGCGGGTCAACAAGGGCAAAGAGATCGAGCGCGACCCTGTCGTGACTGACGACGAGGGCGACAGCTTCTTCCGGGGTTAATTTATTACTCGTTTTCATTTTTCGTTTTCGTTTCTTTTGGCTTCGCATTTGTCCACATAATCATTGGGTCCGGCCGTTAGTTTTGCTTCCGACCATTTTCTTTGCTTGTCTTTTTATTCATCTTTTGGCGTTTTGTTTTGTCTTGTTGTCCCTCTATCGATATCATTTTGTTTATTGTATTGCTTCTGCTTTCTGTTCCATCTTGGGTATACGATCGGTAGGAGGGAAGCGGCTTCGAAGATAGTCGACAGATTTATGTTTAGGTAGTTTTGTGTTGAAAGTTATTTTATGTTTTGTCAAGACTCGTTGTTTGTTTTATTGTTTTCAATTGACAATTACTATGCACTACAGCACCGATATTTCCCCTCGCCAGGCTGCCGTTAGCCCGGGGCCTCCCCAGAAACACGAATCCTCCCAGCCCCGTTACCCCGATTTATCTCCACCACATCCACGTCAATGACATACTATCACTTCGAAACGGTCCTGTTCTTCTTGACATCTCTCTTCTGAATCCATTCGGTTTATTCCTTTGCTAGGCAAAAGGCAATAGAGAGTGCAAGGTTATGAAGCTAAGAGTCTAGCTATCCTCCCTAGCTGATAGGCAGAAACGTAAAGATGTGGTGGACTACTTGGCAATAGTACGCCGAGACAGTAGAAGAACCTGGAGATCATCCCTGCCACAGCATTTGGGCGGATCAGTCGTAAGCATTGGCACACCAATATCAAGTCATAGAAATTGTAGCGGTCTAGACTCGACCTCACTGTTATCTCGTAATTGGGTTTATGTATCTTCGAATCAATTCGTATTCATTTGTACCTAGATAAGACCTAAATAATGAGAAAGCAGTCGATACAAAAACGTAAATTAAAATGATATCATCAATGCGTCAAAATGTCGTGAACCGTTCCGTGCCCTGTTCTCCGAAAGCAAGCAAATACGCCATACGTTTTCCCCCCAAATCCAAGATAATTTACTTTAAGAAAATCAAATACCGCCGCCGCTCCGATCGACGCTGACATACAGGTTGGGCGGCCCCGGGCGGGTGGTTGCGGCCTCGGCAGACGATGTGGCTCTCTGCGCAATGTCGTTGGCACGGAGGCGGGCAGCTTGATGGCGGACAGTGAGGCCGACGCCGACAGCACCGGCGGCCGCAACGGCGGCAAACGCGCGGAAACGTCTATATAGGTTAGCAGTTGTTTAAAATTGTATCTTATTAACGTGGATAGATAGAAGGCATACCCTGCAGCAACCATGGCCATTTTGACTGGTAGTTGATGTTTGTTGATTGAATATAGGTGGATAGTAGATGGTCGAGGAGACAGTGAGACGCGTTGACGAAGCACTCTGAAGTTTATTGCTTCTTGATGGATGAAGGTGTGGTATTTCGGAGATAATTTACTTTGGTGAGTAGCAGTTGGGAGAGAGGAGGGAAAAGGGAGGAGGAAAGAGAGGCAGGCAGTAGCTATATATTCTCTGACAAATAGCTTGCTTCCGTTGGCTCTACATCATACAGCTCAAGCTGGGGAGGCAAGAGGGGAAGGAAAAGGACGCCGATCACAGCCCCCATGTTTTATTGCTTTTGCTCCTTCCTCTTTGCCTTGGACTATGCTTTCTCACAAGCGCCCATATTAGCGCGTTCCTTCCACAGCGAGCTGGCCAACTGCCCAAAGCTGTGACAAGCTATCAAAGGATCAAGTGATCGGCTTTGACAAAGTCTTTTTTTACTCCGACAGCCGTCTGATAAGATACTCCGTGTCTGTCTTGTATTCAACTTCTCAATGTGAACAGTTTGAGACCTCTCACCTCGTCTCAGCTCCGCATCTCATCGTACGCAATGTAACCACGGCTATCAATATGGCCACACCTTGCTGGACACTCACCTGTTCCCCTCTCTTGGCATTCACTGCCTCTACTAACCGTATCATCTTTCAAAATCACAATATTTCCATTTGCCAGACAGCCAACTGCTGAATGATGGGCTCTTTGTCCCATTATCTGGGGTAATCTGGCCGGCGTCGTCGGGTCTGGCTCCTTCCATTTTGGTCGGGTGTCCAATGGAGGCAGGAGCCACGAGGCAAACCAAGCAGGCCCAGACGTCATACCATTCCACTCAATCAGACAATCTATCGCCCATCTGGACGCACACAAAACGGCGCCACTAACAGCTATCAAACGCCGTATGTGCTGCTGCCTCGTCTTCGTACGGAGTAGTCGCCCCTGGTCGCGTGTCCACCTTCCCCGCGCTACAAAAAGACACCGTTGGGAAGCCGTTGAGATTTTGTTGATTGATTATGTAATCATGACTTGTTGATCTGGCGTTGTCTTTAAAGCAGTTGTTTTGTGTCTAAATTCTTTGGATTCTCTGCCAATGACGTAGATCTACCCATTGCCGCTTAATTTTCAGATCTATCATCGCACTATTCTCGACTGTTCTCGCGATTAACGGCCAATGGCTCAGGCTTGACTGTCAAAGGCAGTAAGAATCCCATCCCAACAAACTTTCCCAGCTATATTTATATTCTATACTGGCTTCCCATCACTTGTGTTGTAGTTGTTGCAATCGTGAAGGCAACTATGTGGCGACAAAGTATTTGCATGCGTCATGGTCCCATTAGACCTGGCCATTTGTCTACTTACCCCGGCTTTTGCAAACATGGTGAGCTTAGCCATATCCAGGACCATCGTGATCTATGCGTATTATTAGCAGCCTCTCTCATCACGTTACATTGCTTTTGTTTTTGCTACCAAATCAATTGGATAGGAAAACAATCGTACAGAGAATGAAATCACGTCTCAACGGGTTGCTGACATAAGCCGAGCTATGACCGTCCACGCTATCGTCACATTGTCTACCATGCTTTTCCTATCCCCACCTTCCTTTTTTACCACTTAAACTGCCCCGTGTTAGTGAATTAGTACTCCGCCCGGCTCCTAAATTAGGTCCCGAGAGGAAGGTGCGACCGTTTAAACCCGCCTGCCATGCATCTTGAATCTTGACAAGGCTGTGGAGTGAATGATGGTCATGACATGCCAGCTTCACTGAGCATATCACCATGTCGGTCCATGTTCACCTTTTCATTTGTAGACTATCGACACTGGACAAGTAGAACAGCTCAGCAGCTTACTTCACTCGTCGCTGCATGCTCCACTTCTTTGCTTACATCGGGCGTATTACTCACTGCATGCATTGATGCCTGGGACACGTCTGTGGCTTTCTGTGGTCGCATTAGCAGTGAGACTGGGTACATCGAAGAAGCTCCGGACAGACTGACTGGCCGGATTCTAATTAATATATTTCCTGCATATCAATCAGTAAGTAACAAAAGTATGCGGCCCAAGGCTGACTTGGCTGCCTAGAACGTGTAAGGGCGCACCTTCCCCGAGCCGTCGCCTTATGAGCACCTCTTTCCGCATTTGATGTTTGGTATTGCTCGTACCGCGTAGTGGGGTTGCACGTTGCGGCTCTTTCCCTGCGTACGGTGAGACGGTGGTCCTCTATCTTCCTGCTGTCAGCACGACTGCTTCACTTCTCCTCTCCCTCCTACATCTCACGCCATCAAAAGCATCGTCTATCCGCAGGTCTGCCATCAACTTTGCCATCGACATCCCTCGCACATTATATTTATTTGGTGGACACGGTATAGGAGACAAGTACGCGACCTTGGTTCGGCCATCGCTACTTCGCTCAGGCCTCGTCGAAATAGTCCTCTCTTCGTCAAATCTCTTCTTCGCCATCTTTTGCGCTTCTGTTTGCGTCGATTCTATCGCATCTTCTACTCTGTCGTCTTTCATTCCCATACTTCTCATCATCTGCGGTCACTTTGCGTGTTTGTTTATTAACTCCCTCGACGTCCACGACCCCCAACCTCCATTGCCATCAGCTCAGCAACGACTTGACAATGTCCAGTTTTTCAGTAAGTAAACCGAATTACATTCCTCCTCGCCATTTGAGTTTTTCTAACATATACCTACAGAGAACTCCTGACAATGAGCACAGTGCTTCAGCAATCCGAGCAGCATTGCGTAGCGACGATAACGACGGAAGCAGCGAGTCCAGCGAGGATGAGCTCCCCACGTCTACTCGGCCGGCCTATACCGCCAGAGCCCAAGTGTCCAGGAGCAGAGTGTTTGATGAACACCGAAACGACATCGCCATGATGATCTCGGCCACATACGAGTTCCAGACCTTTTTCCCCTCGGACCAGCTCGACACATATATCTGGCTCCGGGTGCCCAACGCCAACGATGCCGCAAAGAAAATGGCCTGCACCGGAATCTGCTTCCAGTCATCGTGGCTCCTCCCTTACAGCTCGGATGCACTCCGCAGAAGCGAACTCTCAAAATTTGCTGAGCTTCTCAACGACGAAAAGTACCAGTTGCGGACACGCAACAGAATGGTTAAAGCTGGTGTAGTGTCCCTGCATAATACTTCGGAATTGAAGCGCTACTTCCTTGATCTCGGCCCGTCCGACGACTCCGACCTCCATGCCGAGCATCTTGAAGCACTCACACTGCCCCAGGGAATCATTCGCTACAGCACCATGGTCAACCATGAAATAGATAGTGCCCCAGCTGATCTAGCTGGGGGTCACGATGATGCTTGCTCTTGCTTCCAGCTGGGGCTTGCTAGGGGACAAGCGAACGACGCCGAACATAGTGTGGCGGATGCCTCGGGACCGGCCACGGGAACCGGTCAGTCAAATACGTACTCTTCACTTCGTCGGGGTGAAGCCTCTACTGGCGCGGTCATCACAGTTAGACCACGCAGGGGGAACATTGATGCGAACTCCATTTGGGATGGCCGAATGGAGCCCGAGTACCAGATTGCCGACTACTGCGAGATTCGCCACATCTGCAATGTCATTCGGCTGCTCATGGCCATTGCCGGACATCACGTGCTGCTCAATTCGGCTGCCCGTGTCTACACTCTTGCCGGTCTCGCCAAAATGTTCGGTCTGAAAAGCAGTGATGGCTACTTCGAAGGCAGGGTCCCCTTATACGCTGACTATGCCACGTTCAGTAACAACTTTCGTGGCACAATGTCCAAGTGGTTCTTCCACCCGGGAAACTCAAAGATTATCGACATCTTGCCGGAGGAGTGCTTCATCATTGCCTGGAATCTCAAGCTCGCACCCGTTGCCCGTGCTGCATTCCGCATCCTCGTGGCCGAGTCTGCGCTACACAAAAGCAATGGAGCCCAGCCGCACAAACCGCAGTCCCGCCGCACTACTCCCTTCGGCCGCGAGCTTTCGGGGCTTTTGGATGACGAAATGGAAACCCTTGTTGTGTATGCCAGTGACGCGCTTGTCCAGCGTGTGTTACAACGCCGCGATGCCATGAAAGAAGAGATGTTCGTCATGACCTCGAATGCGCGCCTTGACCATATCGCCGGCAATGTCGCGGGCGGACCACCCATCTACAACTTGGCCAAATGTCCAATGTTCAAACGGGCTCAAGATGGCATCATTCACACCCTGGTCGAGCTCTCCGACACCCTCGAGACCTTTGCTTTTGCAGAGCAGGCAATTGTGTCAAACTGCACGGAGGTTCCCTTTACAGATGCCGCCATGGGGTCTACCAATGCTATCCAAGCCGCCTTCGCGTCGGTTCAAGCGTTCTTGCGCCACATCGCCGTAGTGCTAGCTGACAAATATTGCGGAACGTCCATGAGCTCAATGTCCCCAATGCATAATCAGAGTTTCGAGCAAAGTATTCAGCCGTACAGAAGGAGGCGGCGAGAGGAGGGCCGGAACTGGGTGACCCAGGTCTATAGGGAGCTCTCTGACAATCAGAAGTGCATGACAACACTGTACTGGAATAATCTCTGGTCCACATCTCGGAGTACACCTGTCATTATGACAGAGTTACCGCAAACCCATGCCGCTCTTCTTCAGAGATTGTCCGATGCAGTGTCGGAAGCCGTCACTCCCAACCCTGAGAACGCCAGAATGGGCCGCACTGCAGAAATCCAGCTTCGGGGCCTGCAGCGGGATCTGTTGTCTCGTCTGAGTGATTTGGGTCTGGCTACTGAAAACGGCCCCAGCGACAGGATGACGGATCTATTTGACTACGGAATGGTAACTGATGCTCTGAAGAAGCTCTTTTGCGAATCAATTCTCGACATCTATGACCCCGCATTCTATTCTCCCTGTCTCGAGATACACGGTCTCCACCCATCGCCACACCTCGTTCTGTCTCTCTCGGCCGACGAGTTCCGCTTCTTGCCCATGTGGGCGGGCGGAAACAATGACGACACTGGCGCTGTGTTCGAGGACGCTCTTCCTGTCGCTGACCTAGGCCCTGCGGGTCCCGGCCCGGCATACCACACTGGCCAAACGGTTGCGAGTGCGGCCAGCACTGCCGGCGCCGACTCAAGCAGTGCCAGTGTGGTCGCTTCTTCTGTGGCAGGCCCTCCCTCTGTCAGTGATGGCGTCGGAAGTTTCAGAGACTTTAATGATCTCCGTCTAAGTGATGCTGGGACCGATCTTGCTGCGAGCATAGCGTCCGGGTCGACTGACTATCAGGCAGCACGCGAGTTTGCAGGTCTGGACATTCAAAGCCAACGCCAAGGCTCGGAATATTCTGGCTCGATTGCCGACTCGTATGTGGCGGGCTCGGCCTCTGATATGGCCGTCTCATCTACCTCTGACGGTCGGGACATCTCGTCCCTCACAGGCCAGCGCTCGGCCATGTCATCCTCGAACCGCTCGCTGGCAGCATCTTCCGACATGTCAGGCTCTTTTGTTGTCGTTGAAGATGAGACACCTCGGACTGCGGATGTACCGACTGCTACTTCCAACTCTGATGACGACTTTGACGACTTTGGTGTTGAGTTTGACTATGACGACGACGATGATGATGACGACAATATGCAAGAGTTTATCGATGACGACGACGCGGACGCTCGGTCCGACGACACGGTGATGCCTGACCGCGAGGAGATCCTTGAGTCGATGCGCCAGAGTGAAGCAAACGTTTGATTTTGATATTGACTTTTACGTGATGTTGGCTATTTACGAATGCAAGGTATTTGGATGGGTTTTTAGTTTGTTTTTGTATTCATTTTGCAAATGATCTATTTGGGGATCTACCACGTTTGGTATCTGATTGAAAATCAAACTTCTATTGCTATGCCATGTTCAATTCTATCACGATATTATACAGTTGTTTCTCATTGATTAATTGGCAATATTTGATTTGATTTAGGTCAATACTTTTAATTGACTTTGATGTGCTGCCCCTTGTCTATAGACAAAGACCAGCGTCAATGATAGATGATAGATGATTTGTATGTACAATGCCTGCTGTGCTTCCTGGCCCTGGCAAGAATAAAAACAAAGAAGTGAAGTGTGTGCGACAATAACACAAGAAAAAGACAAGAATAGCCAAATGGTAGACAAAACGGTAAAAAGACAAAAGACGAAAAAAGGGGTTTCAAAATATGTGCAAGAAGTGAAGTAAAGATGTCAAAGAGAGACAATAAGAGAAAGTGAACAGAAGAAGAAAAGACGAATGCAAGCATCAATAGTCAAGGTCGTCCCAGTCGTCCCAGCAGGTATCCTAAGCAGAGGACGAGACGACGGCCAGCGAAGCACAAAAGTTGCTGCGGTTGTCGGCATCAGTGGCCATGACCGTGCCGTCGATCTGCACCATATTGCTGGAAGCCTTAGTGTTGAGACCGAACAGGTGGACCGTCGACGACTCGATGCTGACAATGTTCTCCTGGCAGCTCTCGGTGTCCAGGCAGGTCTGGTCGTAGTTATCGAAGAACGAGTAGATGCCGGCGCCGTAGATGAGCACGTCGGTCGAGTTGGCGACGCGCAGACCCCAGGCACGCGCACACGTGGCGCCGGTGCAGCTGTCGAAGCTGGGATCGGAGAGCGCCGTCTGGCTGGCGTAGGGGGTGCGGGCGTCGGGGTTGCCCTGGAAGTAGGGGGTCTCAGTCTGGATGAGGCCCATGTAGATGTCGCTGGCCGAGCTGACCTGGTAGTTGTACAGGACGCTGTGCTCCGAGGCAGTGCCAATCAGCCAGACGGGACCCTGAGACTCGATCAGAACACCACGGCCGTTGAAGACGTTGATCTGGCCGTTGTCGGCAGCAGGCTCCAGGTCGTGGTCGGCGGTCCAGAACCAGGTGTTCTCGAGGTAGACGTTGGAAGCGCTGTCGGTGATGTGCATCATCAGAGCTGAGCCCAGGCAGTTGGGATCGGCAGCGGCAGTAACGTTGGGGTTCTTAGCACACTGCGTGAGCTGAAGCTCGGTACCGGCAGCACCACCGATGCGGACGTGGGCATCCCACATGCCGGATGAGGCAGCAGACGAGCCAGCCAGGTTCCACTCAACCATGACAGCACCGGGCTGGGGGCCCAGAGTAGCGAACATGATGTCGGTGATCTCAACAGAGCCCGAGTCGCCGGCCTGGCCAACCTGGAAGACGGCCTTGGTGCTGCTGGCTGTGCTGAAAGCAGTGCTGCCGCCAGCCATGATGATGGGCCAGACCTCGCCGGTGATGCGGATGTTCTTGGGCACCTTGATAGTGTCGGTGACAACGTAGGCGCCGTGGTCAAAGTAGGCAATCTGGTCCGAGGTGATGCTGTCAAAGACGGCCTGGATAGCGGCAGTGTCGTCAGTCTTGCCGTCACCCTTGGCACCCTTGGCCTTCATGGAAACAAAGTTGCTGACAGAGACGGTCTCGTACTGAGGACGGCTGCGGGAGACAACCTTGCCGTCCGAGGCGAGCAGGCTGGAAGGCTTTGTGATGGCAGTCTGGGTGCCCTGGATGGCCTTGCTGGTACCGGCGCTGGAGGAGTCGGTGACCTTGCCCTGGATCCAGGAGGCGATCTTGGCGTTGCCAGCCAGCAGGGTGCTGTTGCCAGACGTGCTCAGGACAGCAGTCTGGACGTTGCTAGACATGTCGACGTTGTCGATGATCAGGGTGCCGTTGGTGTAAGCGGACGAGGGGTCGTAGGCAGTCTGGACACCGATGGGGGTGTTGGAGATGACACTGTCGAGGAACAGGGTGGTGCCGACGGTCTGGACGGTGCCGCCATTGCTAATGTCGAGACCGACGCCGCAGTTCTGGATGGTGACATCCTGCAGGGTCCAGGCCCAGTTCCAGTTCATGAAGATGGCGGTCTGGCAGCCGTTGAAGGTCATGTTGCGGGTGGTGAACTGCTGGTTGCCAAAGAAGGCGCCGTACTGGCCACCGTTGAAGGTGAGGTCGGCCATGAAGCCGCCGGAGCCATTGTCCATGAAAACACCGCTCTGCTTGTTTGCAGTGCCGCCGTCAGTGCGCATGTTGAACTCAATGTTCTGCAGACTGGTGGCCTGGGCGACCTGCCAGTGGATGCCGGCACCGGCGGAGAAGGGCATCTGGGTGAGGTCGATCTTGAAGTTGCGGACCTGGCGGAAGAAGTTGTTCTGGTTGACATACCAGTTTACGCCGTTTTCGTAGGGGTCAGAGTCAATGACAGCCATGCCGGTGAAGGAGGCGCTGGCAAGCAGGGTGGGCAGATTGGTGGCATCACCGACCAGCTGGGTGTAGTAGTACTGGACGATGGGCTTGCTGACGAGATACTTGCCAGCAGGGAAGTAGACGAGAGCAGGCGTGGTAGTGGAAGAAGAGCAGCCCAAGCCGCAGCGGCCACCAGAGGAGATGGCGCTGTTGATGGCATCGGTGTCGTCGGTCACACCGTCACCCTTGGCGCCAAAGTCCATGACGTTGCGGTAGACCTGGTAGCCGGCATCACCAAAAGCAGGGGCGCCGTTGCGGGCAATGGTCTCGACCCAGTAGCCAGAGGTGGTGTTAGCATCTCTGGGGAGGACGGCGATGGCCTGTGCGGGGGCGGCAACGACTGGGGGAGCAATGAAGCTCGCGGCCAGTGCAAGAGCGGCCGTGAGGCGAGTAGTGAATCCCATTGTGAGTATTAGACCGGCTAATCAATGGATCTGTTGTGTTAGATATGGTACTGGGTGGGTTGGGTATAGTGGGTGAGGAATGGGAGCAAGAACGGCAAGGAGAAATGAAGAGCAAAGACAGGAGTATATATTTATACAAGAGTGAACAAGATGCAGGAGTAAAGTGTGGCTGCCGTCAGACAGGACAAGTGTATTGTTCATGTCTTTGTTGACGGCCCGTGGTGTAGCCAAGAATCAAGATGGGATGACAATGACGGGAGCAGGTGTGCGGAATCCGTGTTTCTTGTGGTAGAGGGTGTGTCAACTTACAAAGAGACAGTCTGTGTCTGTGGTGTGCGAATGAGTGACGAGAGAATGTGACGAGGATGTCAGATGAGATGTCGATGTCGAGATGTCAGAAGGACGGATTAGAGGCAGGTAGATATAGATCTGGAAACGACTGAATGACTCGCGCTGCGAGATTGGGGTGCAGAATGGGTAGGGTGTCGACGAGAGTGCCGAAGAACAGGAAAGAAAGTGGTGAAAGTGAAAAGTGAGAGTAAAGGGTGAAAAGTGAGGGGTGATTCTGCAGATGAGACGAGAAAAACCGAGATGCACCCGAGCAGTGTAGACACACGAGCAGGGCAAGAGCACAAAAGAGGAAGGAGCGAACGGCCTCTAGGACGCGTAGTTGGTGGAATATCAAAAACGAGAGGAAACTTGTGAGAAAGTTGTAGAAATTTTGTAGAAAAAAATGAGAAAAGTTGAAGCGAGGCAAGAGAACGACCGAGACAGCGATGAAAGAAAAGAAAGGACAGGTAGAAGGTCCGAACAGTGAGGGCGATGCTCAGAGATAAAAATTCCGAGCCAGAGAAAGTCGGAGCGTGGAGATGTTATATATGGCAGGAGCGACGGAGGAGGCAGACGAGGTGGTACTAGGCAAGAGACGGGAGGGGAAGGGAGTATTGTGGTCAGGTAGCGGGCAGGGGTGGTGAAGAAGGTTTGACCAAGTGTAATTATGATTATGAAATGAATAGGTAAAATGAAATAAAATAATAAAAAGAAAATATAAACAAGGTAGGCGCGATGGAGGGGGTATTGGTCGTTATTCGTCGTTGATGGGCTCAGAGGATCAGGTTGATGGTATCAGGAAGGAGCAGATGGGTCGTGCTTGCAGGTTGAGGTGTTGGGTTGGCGTGGTGTGTATGTGATAATGGAAGGTGCGAGTGGTAGTTTGAGTAGATAGTTGTGATTGTTTGATGTTTGATGAATTGTATAATGGTAAAAACGGAAAGAGTACCAGTTCGTGCCTTCCCTCTTGCTCTTTTATGTGTTTGCACGAGCGTGTGAAGCAGGAACAATAGCCACGCAGCCCCACACATTGCCGCTTCTACGTGAGGCTGTTCCTGCCATTCTGGCTATTATTCTTGGTTTTGCGGGATGTGCAAATGCCACACGATGGTCGTGGACGGGCGTTGAGACAGATGAGATCATCAGCACGAATAAAGTGAAATGGAAGCGTGGCGACCCTCCAAATAGAGTCGGCGGCAAGGGCGACGATCCATAGTGTCTCGATTTAGGTTTCTCTTTTAATTCTGTAGAAGGGCTGGGCCACCGACGACTGGCTGTAGAAGCTTGAATTTGGGCAGGGAAGAGGAAAAAGGCCCTGGATCAGCAGCAAGCAGGTACGCAGAGGTACGCACAGCTATGTGCAAGAGTGCACCGCAGTGCACAGGAATGCAGAGCAGGAAGATCATACACGCGATGCTGTGGAAGATGAGACACCTGGCCGTGGATCGACTGGCGGCCACAGCTTGCTGAACAGCCTGTAGTGCATGAAACGGTTCTTTTGGGCTTTTTACTCATTTCCTCTGTCTTGTCTCTACGCTTTGCATCGAGTAATGTCGACAATATTGCCATGTATCAGGTCGACGCGCTGCCGTCTAGGGGTTCGCTGTCGTGCGTCTAGACATTGGGGTACGGCGCATCGGCAGATCCCTTGTGGGTCCTAGCACAAGTACCGACCACCTAGATTTTGCAGCGAGGTACAAACAGTGTTCCTGGCGTTCCTGACAATTGCGATCACCCGCTCTTTCCCTGTTGGGACATTGGTCCGCCGATCTGTCTGCAAAGCGACGGGCAGGGCATTCCATCTTCCTTCCATCCTTCTCATGGTTCTGTCGTTCCTTTCACGTCATGGTTCCTGTACTCAGTATTTTCTACAAGTATTACTCCTTCGTGTACTAAGGAGGCAAGAACCGGTGTCTATCTAGCGTTGTGTTTGTCAGGACCACTTACACGCATCCTTCCTTCTCTTAGATTACAAACCTTCTGTCATGGCACGTTTCCTCTGTCTTTCTGTCTATCTGTCTATCTATCTATGCCTTGTGACAAGTAAATACTCGTTAACAATTAAAATATTAATTCAGTGTCTGCCCTTCAAACATGCTCTACACACACACGTGCGTTTTGCCTCCACTGTGTAGGATTAATACAGCAAAGGACCTCTGAATCTCTGCGCTCGACCAATCACATGACACGATTGCACAAGCCTATTCAGGCAGCCCCTTTTGCCCTCTTGCTCCTGCCTTTGCTGTGCTTGCCTCTGCTTTGCCTTCTGCCTCTTTCCTTTCTTTGCATTGTTGTTTCGAAACATTGATTTGTGAAACCGCGAAACGACAAGGCCCGCCAAATGAATTTGCATGACAAAGGACAATCCATTGTTCACATCGTCTACTGTCTACGCTCTACTTTGTTCTACAATCGTCTAATATTTTGTAATGTTTCAAGCACTGGTGGCCGCGCATGCTTCATTGGCCGACAGCCCCTTTGCCTTGTCCCTGTTTCACATCCTCGCCAACGACGGCATAAATAGACATCAGGTTTTTTCTAGTAAAATGTCTTGAGTCTACTCTAACCGTTGCTGCTGGAATGCGGAATAAATGGTCCAGCGGGCATAATCACGGGCGGCTGCATAAGAGAGATGGTTGGGAGCACAAGGCCGCTGGCATGAATGACGGAGCAAGGTTTACATGGGACGGTTCGCCGATCTGATCGACATGAGCGAGTAATGCTGAAGGACGACGACAGAGACAAAAGATGAGAAGAGACGACCGGGACGAGAAGAGACGAAGAGCGAAACAGACAGGGAAGACAGATGACGTTCCATTGATGCTTATTTTTGAGTGTGGTAGTTGCAGTAACTCGTCTCATCGTTCAGTTGCTAGCGCCCCCCAGATAATTAGAATTAACCGTCGAGGCTACGTCCAGTGCACCTGTACAACGGTCTAATCTATTTTCATATGAACTGTACAACACTGCGCGGCACGGCTGCACCGGTATTTGATTTTGCTTGGAGTAGTTTTGCGGTCGTAGCGAATAAGGGGAAGAACAAATCAAAAGAGAACGACAATACATAACAATAAAAAAGAAAAAGAAAGAAAGAAAGACAGGTCGTCGGACCACGTCCATCCTCGAACCGCCGTAGCAAGTCTTAGCCGCCGGCTTTGCCACGAAGCCCAAGCCAGACCCAGGCCAGGCCATGTCCAAAAATACATCAAAATATCAAAACTACAGCTACTCTTAAGTTCAGACCAGACTCACGACCACCAATGATCAGCAACCGGAGTAAACATGTTTGCATTACGAAGTCGTCAAACAACCCACCGCCGAAACATAAAGTGGAAGCGAAACAACCATAAGTAGCGTATGGCAGCAAATAGTGCATAGTAGAAATACCTATACCAATGCTACCCTGCCATCAACTGGTGAAACACTGTCCATCTGATGGTGGTTCGCTCCCAGCTGTTCATCTGCTGTTGTGTGCGCTTGTGTGCTGCTGTGCGCCGAGGGTCACTCGTCCTCGTCCCGTGCCTGCCAGATGGTCACACATTCACGCCTGTCCCAGGGTCTGTATGGGGTGTTGCTCTAGTGGCGACTGTTTCGAACAAAATCAGTAAAGCATCAAAAGGCATCAAGAGCAAGAAGACAGATCAACAAAAAGACAAAATAAACAACAAAAAAACGTACAGCAGCGGGTATTCGCTGGTCGTCACCGACCCAACTACTAATCCACCGATTATTGGTTTGACTAGGGGAGAGCGGACGGGATCCCGTATTTTCCAATATCTATGGCCGTACGTGGAAGATGGCGATGCTGCCGGGCTTATGTGACGATGTTGCTTCGTTGACTTGTCTGATTTCGGTGTCAATTTAGATTTGCCACCACAAGTTTTGGTCTTTTGATTTTTAGTTGGTTTTATTTTGTTTCTTCTATATGCAATGAAGATGAGAATGAAAATGAAAATGAATATAGAATAAAAACTAAAATAAATAACAGCGAAAAAATAGAGGAATAAAAGAAAATTAAATTAAACTGAAAACCAAAACCAAAAAGGTCAGAATCTTAAAACAAAAAGTCTAAGATGACCACAAATTATATCACACACTTGCGAAAACTATCACATCTCGCAGGCAAGGCAATGCCACTAATGTACAAACTATAATGTGATCGACAATACTCCATGGCTCTCAACAATGGTGTGTTCCGCGTGAAGGCGGCGCAGGTACATAGCCTCGTCACGTACGGCCTCAACCGGGCGAGCACGTTTCCTTTGCTGTAATCTAATCCCAACCCGAAGGAACCTGAGGGCTCATATCCTGCCAGGATGCTTACCATACTCCAGTCGTGAGCAGGCCCAAGTAACGTTTCGTCTCCAACAGAGCTCAAGCAAATACGCAAGTTCCGCAGTGTACCTTCACACGTGCCTTTCGCTAGGCTCTTTCTTTTGCTGATCTCTGCTGATCTTCCTTCAAATGTCATTGTCTTCAAAGGGTTGATGGCGAAATGGGTCATCAGTCTGTGTTGACAGACTTGTGATCCCACGGCATAAGCAACTGCATCAAGACACCGACAGTTTGTTTCGAGATGGCCGATAGTATCATCTCAACATGGTGAAGGCGGCGAGGCAAATAGGAGTGGCGGCTCTTAAGCATTATGCACTTCGTCAAGTAGCTCGGACCACCAACTGCCCGAAGCTTGTGCCTTGTCACTTCAAGATGCCGTTTTAACTATGATTAAATATGAATTGATTAAAATGCAGTCGTGAGATAGCCCGTCTAACAAAACTCTAATATACGCATGAAAACCAAAGATAAACAAAAAAACAGTCATGATGCAATCTAAAAATGTAATAATAGAGACCGCATGAATGCGAAATGCAAAATGCAAAATGCTAAACGGAAAATATCAAATGTGCCATACCGTTGTCCCAATTAAATTCGAGATGGCCTCGAAAAACAAGAAACAGAAAAACCAAAACATATTAACACCCCAATGGTACCAAAAGTATAACGCCAAAAGACCAGACCCAGACCCATAGTCGTTGAAAATATTCGTAAGAAACAAACCGAAAACAGATGCACAGCGAAAGAGCAAGCGGCGGATGATTAACAAGGCAAAAGAAGCAAAAAGACAGCCGTTCAGATATACAGCTCAGCCATATCGGGCAGCCCGGAAACGGTCACCTGGACTCCGTCGCCCTCAGCCGGCGGCTCAAACATCGTGCCGGAAGACTGGTCGGCCGAGTTCAACATCTCGATGCCGTGAATGCCTGCGCCAAAGTCCATCACCAGAATCTTGGGATCCTGACCCGTGCTGATGATGCGGCGATAGTCGCTCTTGGCGCTGAGCACCCAGCTAAGGTGCCACTGCGGGAAATCCAAAAGCTGCTGGCCCGTCTCCATGTCAAACACCTTGATGTCCCGGTCGTAACTGGCGCTGATCAGCCGCCCCGTCACAGAGTCAATGTGCAGACTGCGCACAAGGCTCTCGTGCGCCCGGATCTCATGCAGGCATTCGCCCGTGTTGGCGTCCCAGATGCGAATCATGCGGTCGTTACCCGCGGACGCAACATAGCGGCCATCCTCCGAAAATTGACTGCACGCAAGACCCTTGGTATGGTTCGTGAACTCGCGGATCGCCTTGCCAGTCTCGACATTCCACAGCTTCACCCGGAAATCACCAGAACACGACACAATCGTGTTGCCGCGCATCTGCACCGCATTGACCGGGCCAAAGTGTCCGCGCAGCTGCTTCAGCAACTCGCCTGTCTCGCGCTCCCACACACAAATCGTCGAATCCTTGCTGCACGTCACAATATACCGCTTGTCAAAGCACAGATCAAGCACCGCCGCCGTGTGCCGCAGCAAACGCCGCACGGGCCGGTAGTTCGACTTGACCGAGTAAACAATACACGTCGAGTCAGAGCTGCCCGTCACCAAGATCTCGTCATCGTACTGCAAGCACAGGATCGACGCCGAATGAAACATCGGGAAACTGACCGCAGTAGGCATGCTTGGCGTGTTCCGCGTATGGTGCGCAGTCGTAACGTAGTGCGTCGCTTGGCCGTCCTCATCCAAGAAGAGCGACGGATCATGTACCGTGTTCGGTGGGCCAATAACGAGGCGGCATTTCAGCGTCTTCTGGTCCCAAATGCGGATTGTCTTGTCGCGCGAGCCGGTGATGATTTTATGTCTACACGGTTAGAAATGTCTAGTCTGAGTGTTGCTGCAATTCAAAAACTTACTCGTCGAACTGCAAGCAGTAGATGCTGTCGGAATGGCCGTTGAGATAGACTGGCCGGGTCGTGCCCTCCTGCCAGCACCGGTCCAGCTGGTGCTTGACTCGGTAGATTTCACGCCAATCCGACGACCCTAGCATAGGGGGAAGTCCAAGGCCTACACCCGGTAGGAGAGGGCCACTTGTTGCGAACGAGCGTGTCTTCTCGCGCAAAAACGAATCACGCCAAACATGCTGGCTCTGAATGACACGGTTCCACGCACGAGAGACACAAGATGCTGCGAGGAGACCCGCTGCATCAAGCTCTGCCAGGATAAGAATCGCTAGTTCCGTGGGCATGTTGGCCACAAAGTCGACCTTGATAATACCAAGCCCGGCACGGGATCCTTCGCAGACGTCCCCCACTACAGACTGCACACTAGTCTCGTCGGTAGTGTCAGACTCGGATGCAATTGTGATACCAATTCCACTCTCGTGATCACTGCCTGCATCCTGGCCGGATTCTTTGGGCTGCATCATTTGCAGAATATCGTTCTGGAATGCTGCCGCTGCCGCTGCCCGCGCAGCACCTCCGGTGTTGGGTGGAATGACAGGCGGCCGCGGTCCTCTATGGTTGGTACCGGGAAGCGGCGTCGAGAGTGAGAATGCAGAATCGACGTTGCAGCCGGTATCGTACCGCAATGGGCCACGCTCGGGGCTTGCGAGAAACACATTGGTAAACGCCGGCCGGTTTTCATTGTTTGTCCCCGAGGACGGACCTGCCACGGCAGTCTCACCGTCAAACAGGAAGCTAGCCGCTTGCCGAACGCGTCGCCACGAGGGGAAGTTGTGAGACGTTGTCGGACGTGGGTCGGTGCGATGTTCCGGGGCTTGGGAGTGCGACTGTGAGTGCATGTGTGCGGAACGAAGGCGGCGATTCGGGATTATGGCGGACGAAGAAGCAGCCGGGTCCTCAGGCCTGACGCCTGCAGTGGATGCCCGGCGTTGCATAAAGCCGTGGAGGGACACCGAGGCACGCCGAATGAGACCCTTAAATGCCCTTCTACCGGGCTGTGCTGGTGCATCGTCGATGTTGGATGTGTGGATGTTGGATGTATGATCGTGGCCGCCGCCATTGTCGTGTTTGACCTCGTCGGCGTAGCCCGCAACATATCCATTCATGCTGAAAGGAATGCTGCGGCTGCGTCTAGTACTTGGGCCTGCTTCCACCAGGCTGTCGGTTGGAGCTGCATTGCCGCGTATATCGAAGACGGAGCTGCGCGTCCGCCTTGACCGCCGGGTCGAGTCGAACATGGTTGGATGTGTGTCGTCGGAAGACGGATGAATCGATTAAATCCCGCCAAGGGAGTGGAATAGGTAGCGTTCGGAGAATAGTTGGTGTAGAGGATGCAACTAAAAGGGATCCAGGCGTCAACGCGATGGACAAGATGAGATAGGAGGATGGGTCGGATGCGGCGGCGTTGTAGATGGAGAGTGGGTTTGTTTCGAACCTGGCTAGATTCTTGCTAGGACAGTGGCTGTCTCCGTCGTCCGATTAGATTCGCCGTGATCTTGTTGATTATTTCGGCGTCGATTGTTGTGTTGTGATTTCGCAAGGGAGAGGCGACAAGGGTGGTGAGATGAGCATGTCACGTCGGGATCCAAAAGGAGCGTGTACTCAGTGTGGGCAAGTCTGGACGAATCGCCTATGCGAAACAACTCAAACGAGCGTGCGGATGACAAAAGAAAAGGAAAGGGGGGGTGGGAAAGAAGAGCATAAAACGCAGCAATGGTCGCAAGTTTGAAAGAAGTCGGTGATGCAGGAGAATGCAAAAGATAAGGAGAGATGCGAAAGATAAAACGTGGAAGGGCGTTGGGCGAAAGTCTGGAGAAAACAGAAGGAGCTCCACGCGGGTGGAACACGAGCCTCTAAATACAGAGTGAGATAGTCTACTAGACCCCTGACTCGTCAGACTTCACCACTTGCCAGGCCTTATTACGGAAAGCGTTACTCGCTAGCTTGTTAGAGGTGTGCCTTTTGGGCAAGGACGGTATTTTCAGGGTTCTCTCGTTATTTTGGAGTGTTTTCGTTCATCATGATTAGCAAAGCATCTCAATTTTAGGAATTTTACTTTGGCAATCGGCGGCAGTTCTCTTTGTCTGTGTCTGTCGCGCCTTCCGTCACTAACCACTGAGAAACGTCTACTACACTAAAGGGGGAAATCGTACGGCGTGGCGATGAGAGTCGCACCTTCCGCCAATGGCAACCAGTTAACATTACCCCAATAGCCCGGCCTTTTTAGTAGCGGGAGGCAAAGTCAAAACTCTTACAGTCTACAATGAAAATCGAGCCAGTCGAATTAAAAAGACATATTCTGTACTGATGAGTATTTTGCTCTGCTGATGACTGAGGCCAATTAGCCAATTCCGTCACTTATTCATTTTTTTGGTGGCTCGGTGCTCGGCTACGCCGCTGGTGGACGAAAAGAGAAGGAGCAGCTTCAGAACAATGAAAAAAATAAGGAACAGATGGAAAGAGCAGTCAATAGAGACAAAGCCATATGGTACGCTCGGAAAAATAACAGGAAGGAGCAACTGATTCGCCCATCAAAAAAGGCAAGAGTCAAGGTTCAAGTTATGTTGGCCGGCATCGTGTTAAACGGCATCGAGTGGAAACGGAAGGCGCTATCGTGTACCATTACCGAGCCAATCAGCGGATAGGCACAGGCAGCCGAACAGCCTCGAGTCGACACGCGACATGCTGGTACATCATAGTCGGGAAGGAGCGAGGCTTCAACTTCACCGAAAGTCAAGAGAGGAAGGTGCACAACACCACAATCTCACTGTTAGGCCGAGCAATGTCGCGATCTCTACAAGTTGTATATATATATGAAGAATACAAGCCCAAAAGAAATCCTCAACAAGCGGCCACGAGCCAGAACATGTACCTATGATGCACCGTGGAATGCAGCGTGCATTGGTCTGGAACAGAGACTGCACGGCGATGTCTGCACCGTTCAGCTGCATACATGCATGTCAGCTCGGTTAGCCACATGCTCTGGAGACCCAGAGACCAAAGGCGGACTGGAGACCGGAGTCTGGAGTCATGCCCGACAGTCGATAAGCGGCCTCTCCTTACTCTTCCAGTTGAGTTTGGCTGTTAGTTGAGCTCGCTTCGACGTTTTTCCTCTTCGTCGTGAGACATCCTCCACCGGCCGGCATCGCTGAGCTGTGGCGAGGCTCGACAACAAAGGGGAAAAGGAGTAGTCGCATCTTGGCTTCGGGCTATTGGAAATAGACCAAGGTCGCGGTTGAGAGATTCAAAGATCCAGTCAAGATTGAGATCCAGGGCCCAGAGGGTCAACGGCTGAACGAAGCTGGACCCAAGCTTGGCGAACCAGTCTTTGGGCGGGCGTGTCGAAGCCAATGTAGCACCGTTGTGCACCTCGGGCTGCCCGCGATGCCACTTGAGGGTCTTTTCCAATGCTCACTGCTGGCTGCATCACTCGATTCCTGGTCGAATGCACACCTCAACGGCACGGCATGTTTCGCGTTGGTCGAGGACGAGAAAGCCACAACACAATTGTGCAGTTTTCCCACAATGCAGCGAAAATATTGTTCTGTTTTCCGCGGGGCGTCTTGTGTTCTATTCTCCCCGTGCATCGCATCTGCACACAGGATCAAGTGATCAACAGCTGGATGCTGTGCAATGACGGGCAACGGCGGGCATGCGGTTGATGAGGAACTGCACTCCTCGGCGGAGCTTTTATTGCTTCAATCTCACTTTGACACTATTGATAATAAATTGTCGTGATGTCTCGGTTTCTGTCCAGCGCTGAATCGCGATCGCCGGCAGTCCAAGTCGGAATCATCATGTCAATTTGCTGTCAAGTGGTGTCAAGTGGCGTCAAGTGCTGCCATTGAGTACCAACTTGCACGCCTCTTTCTCCATTTCGCGTCTTGTTATTGTTCCGGTCAGATTTGAAATTGACTATTTCGATTCTGTTTTACCTCTGCACGTTATGCCCAAATCTTATTTGCCTCCTATGTCTCAACCCACCTGTCGACTAGACTGATGCATGTCTTGGATTCATTCGGATAGACCAATGCACCTGCATCTGGGGCTGAACCAGATTCAATCGATGTGATGGGTCAGCTAGATATCGAAATCTAACGGGGTTTGATATGATGAGACTTTCGATATTGAGACTGACATCATGGCCGTCAAACAGTATCAATTCGCAAATGGGTCAGCTCCATCTCTCCGGTCTCCTGCTATTGGATGTGGCCCTCTACGATGTAGACACGAGAGAGTGATGGGCACATCTCTCGTCAATCTTGTCATACGTCTATTCACGCAAGATTGACCAGGGGCACGCAATTCCAAGGCTGGGAAGACCAGCCGCACAGCAGCACCACAAATGTTCCCAATGTGCTTGATAACATAGCTGCACCAACAAGGTCTGCAAAGGTGAGGAGATGTGATACTCCTTCATACATGCATATTCTGCGGCATGCACGAGGTCCAAGCAACATAAGAGCCAAATAAGTCAAGTGGCAGACCGTATGAGTTGATGGTTGGCAACGACAAGAATAGATCTTTGCAGTTGAAGGGAGAGACGACGGAACAAAGCGACACGAAGACAAGATGGAAAGACGACTACGGGCAGAGGCAGACAACGTATCAAAATCTACTGATGGAAACCAAAAGCAATAGACAACAAACCAAATCAAATGGAAAGGCTGGACAACACCTCGAGCCTTCGATGCGACCCTGCAAACATTTTCAACGTCTGCTCGCCGTTCTTGTCGACTTCAATCGCCCTTCGCCGCCACTTCTCCGCTATACCCCTGTCCTGCCGCTTGCGACCCTTGTCCGCCCGCCCCCTCTAGAGGTCGACCCTGTTATTGCAACCAAATTTGCAGCAATTCAACGCAAGTGAGTTTTGTTTGCGGCATCATTTCTTGTATCATGATGCTCTCGGCGTCTCTCTGTCCATATCGGACCTTAAACCATCATGATGCTCTCATTTCAGTGTCCTACTTTGCTAATTACCTCGCTCACATGCATCCCTCCGGACCCCGTTTTGCCCTTTTCTGTTGATCCATGCATGTACTTTTGTGAGATATCATGTTCTCCTCCCCCTTGCAGCCTCGCTCCCATCTCACTAAAATGCTAGCCCGCCACGATACAGTTGGCATCTTTGCATTTCGGCATAGCTTTGCACATTTTAATGTACACAATTGTACACAATTGTACACAATTTACACGGTTATGCCTGTTCTTCCCCTTCTTGGGGCCAGCGCCCCCACTTAGATGTCTTGGGGGCTAAGCGCATGGCTATTTGCTTTCTCTTTTCTCTGAGGTTATCGCCTTTGACCACGAGCTGGGCCCATATATCGGCATGCAAGGCGTGTATATCGCAGTGTACGACTTGCAAAGAAGCGGGTTCCAAGGGCAGCTACCGGCACACGAGGTCAGAAGGAAATCATCAAATATTGTGAATATTGCGATTTCTGGATCACGAGGAAATGAACAAGGGCAATCTCGACAGGCATTAATGAGGCAAATGAAAAAGAGAGAGAAAAAGGGACAAAAAGATACAAGTACAAGCAATACTTGGGCACAACAACCGAGACAGATGCAGTCAGACGGGACAGCAATGAAGCCAATGCAGTGAGGGTTGAAAGTATTGCTTGCAAAGGAGCAAAGGAGGGGGCAGGTATCATTGACAGGGGTCAAACGCACACATGCGCCGTCATACTGCACCATACGCAAGTATGCATGTAAGTCCTGGCACAATCAGTGGGACCGGTGTTGCTGTCGACAGAGCAGAGGTCGCTTGGAGGAATAATGCAGTGCCAGCGGATACGGGTGAAAGGTTGAGATGTGCAGCTGTACAGAGTGCGATGTACAGATTGTACATACAATTACACAGCTAGTCGGACGGGCCGTCTGGCAGGAATGCAAGGGAAAGGAAAACCACGAATGGCGAAAGAAAAGGAATAGAAAAAGAAGAAAAAAGACATAAAGAATAGGATGATCCAGAGCTCGACGGAGGCCACCTTGGGGGGTGAAGGGATCCACGGCCCACGGCTGTCATAAAGACAAAGGGCAACACCGGGACATGTAAATTGACCCCATCTGCTCTTCTTTATGAACCCGTTTCTTTTCTTTTTCTGCTCTGTCTGTTCTTATTCTTCGTCTTTACTTCCTGTTATTCCTCTTGTTGTTTTTGCCTCTATCTTTTGCCTCTGTCATAGCTCTGTCTCACCTTCTTTCTTCTCACCTTTTGCTTTCTTTTTGTCCATATCTTTATCAGCTTCAGCCTGCCAGCTTATATCCATCTGACTGCCTTCTTAGCTTGGCTCGGGGCACTCGAATTATCGGTCAACAGTCAAAAGGACGGTGACCTGCATGACCCGTCCGACGTTTATGGGTAGACGAACTCAACAGCACGCAGAATAAACAGCAAAAAGCAACGCCAAAAGCAAGACAGAAGCAACACAAAAGCAAAAAGTCGAACACGCAGCTCAAACACACCGCAGGCGCATACAGACAGACTATCGAGCGCCAGAAAGTACAAACGAGATAGTGTATGCACCGCCAACACAGACCACGCAGCAGACCGCAAAAGCAAACAGCGCACACAACAAAAGCAACGAGCCGACAGAATACATTTGCAGACAAACGGCCGCAACTCCCCAGCACATTCGGTTCCCGGTATATAAAGCTGGAACAGTTTCTCGATTGGTCGCTTCTCGCTCTTTGGCCATTTCGAGTCTGTCCTGAAAGCAAGCCTACGTCGACTATTCGCCGATTCGACCGCCTTCACTTTATATTGTAAACCACACTGCTTACAGCCGCAATGTCATATGCAAACTGCGCTCCGGCCCAGGCCTGCTGGCCGCTCATCAACCAGGGTGAAAATGGAAAGAGGTATGTTCATTGTGCATCTAATATAAGCTATTTCTCAGCTGCTTTGACGAGCGGTGAGTGAAACCAGGCCAGTTTCTAATCTTCTAGAAAATCTTCCAAAAAGCCCATGTTTTCGCGCTGGAAGTGGTTGAGCAAGGGCCGCGAGGCCGGAAAAGAGAGGACCTCGAGCGCAACCACAAACACAAACGCATTGCTCGACAGCCGGTGTGCATCCCAAAGCGCGGCCTACCCAGCCCAGCCCGGCATCGCCAAGAAGCTATCACAGCCTATGCTGAGAGCTATCAACAGCGTCTGCCACTTTCAACTTATTCGCAGCTTGTCTGAAGTCGACTTGCGGCAAAACAGCAGTTTGTCCAGCAACTACAACCAAAACTTTGCGCCGGCACCAAGGGTACTTCATTTGCCGTTCCAGCCACCGCCACCGCATGCCCCCCCTGCACTGCCCGTGCGGGCCTCTTCGGCAAAGCTGCGCGGCAGTCAGCCGCCCGAGACAAGCCGTTTTCTTATGCTACCCCAGGAAATCCGCGATGAAATTTATGCGTACGTCTTCAACTCGACGCGCTTAACCATGGGCCGGCGAGTCACATGCACATCCGAGACTTCGAGAGGCTCGCCAGACTCGGCATACAACTCGGCCGAGTCTGCACACTCTTCTCCGTCAACATCGCCCGAGCCGCATGGCCGCCCGCACAGCTCCAACCACCGGCGAGCTCGCATCATCACCCAAATTAAGCCGGCCAAGAACTCAATGGCACTGTTCCGTGTGTGCCGTCAGATTACCAGCGAGTTGAGATACGACGACGCATGGCTTGGCCAGGTTCTGTTCAACTTTGAGGACGCAGCGACAATGCTGGACGTCCTGGGCAGCGCTCTTACGCCAGTGCAGCGCAGTCTCGTGCGCGAGGTGCGTGTGCGTGAGGGCGGACTTTTTGTTCACCAGCGGATGCCTGCAACGCCAGCGCCTGCCCAGCAGACAAGCTCTGTTTCGTCGTCTGGCCCAACGCCGCCATCAACACCACCGCGCGCTAGACAGCAGCAGCCCCATCAATTCCGACAGAGATTCCTGCTCCTGGGTGGTCTCATGCGCCTACTTCCTGGCCTGCAGCTGGATCGCCTCACTATCTTGCCGGCGCTGCCTTGCCGCGTGCACAAGTCAACGCGGTGCCACAATATCCCTAGTGTGGATATGTACAATATGAGCGTCACCAGCAACCCGCCGCCTCCAGTCAATCGGGCTGCCCCCCACGAGATTCTGACCGAGCTTTTGCACACGGGATCGGGCTGGCGTGAGCTGTGCTATGTGCACCACGACACCAACATGCTTGCAGCCGATCGTGAACGTCCGAGCTCGCTGGAGGCGATGATGGTCAACATGGGATTCTGGGATGCGGACTCGGAAGCATACAATGAGGTGTTTGCCGAGGCGGAGCGCGCCGAGCAGGAGGAGCAGGAGCGCCTGAGAGAGGAGGAGGCAGCAGTGGCAGCGTCGGCCGCGTCGGCCGCGACGGCAGAAAGCCGGCCTGGAAGTGGTGGCAACGGGATGGAGGCTCTGCGGCGCCACGGTCTCGGCAGCCTGTTTGTGTCGTACTCTGCGCGCAAAGAGTACCGCCTGGCTCGGTGGCGGCAGATTTTGACGGAGCGTGATGGCACTCTGCCCACAGTCCAGCCCAACAGCAGCAAAGACCAAAAGCCCGGCTCTTCGGCTGGGTGGAATGTCAGCATTGACGCCGTGATTGACGAGGGTTTCTACGAAGGCGAGATGCCAGTACCCCGTAGCACGGTGTCGGTGTATGGTGTGCGCGATGGGCAGGCGCTGTGGGCTATGGAGACGCTGGAGGATGTGCACGACAGCCGGATCCGGCGTGATGATTTCATGGTGATTGTGCGCCGGGCGGGCGCCGACGGCGTCAATGACAGCAAGAATAATGCCGCCGCCAGGAACAAGATGGACAGCGATGAGGCAGTACACTACGCCGAGGCCGGTGCGGCGTATCCCTTCAAGGAGGGTGATCCCCGCGCGCTGGGCTACGGCTCGCGGTGGGAGACACTGCGGCCTGTGCTGTTCCCGTGGGACCATTTGACGGTGACGCGTTGTCGCCGTGACAAGTACCAGCACCGTGACGAATACCTAGTGCGGTCGCAGCGGAGGCGGTAGAGTGCTTTTGTTTTGGATTAGGGGGAAGGGCGGTGTTTATGATGCATGGACTTGATGATTTATGATACCCGATGACTAGGACTAGGGCGAGGCTATTACTTGTGGTGGGATTGGTTTCTTTTCTTTGACGAATAATGTTTTCATGGTCATTTCACAGTTTACTTCACATATTGTTCTTGTTTGTTTTTATACTTGATTGAGATGTTGACTCGTTATATGTATGTAACCAGAACGCCGGTCGTAAAATCCCAGATCTTTTCACTGCTTAGAAGCCCTGCTTGGCCACCTGAGCCTTTGCGGCTGCAATGGTCTGTGTGGCGTTAGGGTCGGTGAAGCCGCAGCCCAGCTTGCCGTTCTGGAGAGCTGCTGCCTCGGCCGAGCACACACCAGCACCCTGGCCGTTGTTGGCACAGCAGGCGGAACTGCAGTCGGCATCGTTGACACAGCCGCCGGTGATGAACTGGGCAGCGTCGCCGGCACCGACGTTCTTGGCGCCAGCGTTGTTGGGAGTGACCAGTGCCAGGGCCGAGACGGCGACTATTTGTTAGTGTGTGGTGATGGGAGGGGGGGCATAGTATTGAGAAACTTACAGGCGAGAACAGTGATGATGCGAACCATTTTGAAAATTAAAGGGTATATGTAAAAGTAACCTGTACTTGACGACACCGGGTCGATAGAAGAGAAAGAAGAAGAAAAAAGAAGAAAAGAAGATTGAAGAGATGAAGAGATGAGACTGGCTGAAGATCAGAAGAGACGATGAGATGGGGAGGGCAGCGGCTATACTTGTACTTTTCCAATCGTCCTATGTTCTGCGACCGTCATATGATCACGGACCAAACATCAGCCATTGCCATCGACCAGCGCATCAGATCGTCAGACTGCTCGAGGATTGTCGTCGCCGTCGCGTCTCGTCTTCCTTGGGATGATGAGACACAGGACGACAAGCAGGCGACGAGACACGGTCGAGACAAGACGAATGGGGCATCTTGGACCTATGCATTAGGTACGATGGAGTCTATGTCTGTTTCTATGGGAAGAACATAAACAAGTCTATAGACAAGTCTATAAACAAGGCGTTACTTGATGCCGTGGCTTGGAAGACGCGGGCGAGCACCAGGCCACAGTCCCGGCTTGGCTGGCGAGGCGGCCATAGGACTCGGCCATCGCTTGAGAGATCTGTTTGAAGATCTGTCACATATGCACAATACGAGTCATGGCGAGTGCAAGTTTTTGGTTGCGAAGAATACCAAGTATAATATCATGGCGTGGGCTGTTTGATCACCACTTGTCGCTCGTATGTCAAGGTAGAAAGAGGAAGGAGGTGTAGGGAGTGATGACATAATCGGTCACTACAGAGTGAAAGCAACACAGCGCAAAGAATATCAAGTACAACTCACCAGGAGTAGTACAGTGCACATGACTCGCATTGTGCCCAGCCAGAGACACTCTACTTGTATATCATACAGCCAGTGCACGGCTCGAGCTCGTGCCGTCTTCCTTGTTTGATGTTGTATACGAGTGCCGTCAAACATGTTGTGTTTTAGCCAGGTTTTGGACCCAACATCCGCTTATTCGTTTCTATTATTGCTATGATTACTATGCAATAGTTATAATACAATGTTCACACGATAATGACAACTATTTTCGATATCGTCAAGTGCATTGCCTTGACTATCGGACTGGCCATAACGATGATGACTAAGCACATGCATTTGATATGAATTAATCGAATTCGAATTCAGCACCAGTCTGGAACTACATCAATTATCTGCGGTTTAAAGAAGACTCTCTAAGTCATCAATCACCAACAGAAAACGAACCGATCAGGTAGCGGCCGTCCCCTGGCCATGATGCCATGATGCCAGCAAGACCGGCGAAGCTCTGAGCTGTAATACTGTGCCCCACTGGCTCTACCCCATATTAACTAGCCCCATTTTTACCTATTTTGACAGCTCCAAACATCGACGAAACACACCTCAGAAATGGTCAGACCAGCCACCACGCCGTGAACTCTACAACACCCGTCCACCTCAAGATACTCCGACATGGCCGACGCGAAGCAAGCAACCAAGGCTGCCAAAGAGCCCGAACAGGCCACGCAGGTCCAGCTGCCGGCCTTCTACCGCCTCTTCTTCCTGCTCATCGAGCCCATCTCGGCCCTCGTCGGCGCCTACTTTGCCCATTTCCGCAAGCACGACTACCTCTCGTGGACACATGCTGCGTCTGCGCCTGCATCCGCCAGTGATGACATCCCCGTTGTGACGTCCGTCGTCCTGTCGCAGCTCGCCAACCTGTACCTGCTCTTCACGCTCAACGAGGCCCTGGTGCTGCGTGCCACCGCCGACCAGCGTGTGTGGAAGACGCTTTTGTTTGGGCTGCTTATTGCCGACCTCGGCCACCTCTACTCGCTGCTTCCGCTGGGCACCGACATCTACTGGCGCGCCGACCTGTGGAACGCCATGGACTATGGCAATGTGCCGTTTGTGTACCTGGGCGCATCGATGCGCATTGCGTTCTTGCTGGGCATCGGCTTTCACGACCGCCGCAAGCTCGTCAAGGTCAGAAAGGCTGCATGAGAACCATGTCGTGCATAATTTAACAAAATTTGATATCAATTTTGCCGCTTTGGAGACAATGAAATTGTTGATTATGTAAGCGTTGTAAGTCGTATCTTGCCGGCAAAAGTGCTTTTTGTGAAGGAGCTCGATATTATCGACAAAAACTGGTTTCGATGCACATTCCAATGATTGCATTGCTCAAAATAATACACCAACCATCTCACAATCTGATCGCCGTTGACTGATCGTTGTGATCGTTTGCGTTTACATGTGAGACGTGTCTTGATTATATAATCCATATTATGTCATCAGATCTGCAATCGCCAAGACAAATTAGGTGTTCTTTGGATCTCCTTGGGAAGGCGCCGCCTGCCGTACAGTAATTACCAGCGAGCCAGGTACCTCCGCGCCTCCTTACTTGGTATACAGGCATTAGTTTTAACCCCCTGTCAGGTACTCTTTTCCTATCCATTCTATCTACTATACTAATTTTAGTCTAGTCTAGAATTTTGAATTCAAAGATACTTTCGACCTCGACGCGTCGACTTTTTGTGTTGTTTACTTTGAAATTATCACCATCATGGCGCGCCATACGACGGATACAGACCGACACTCGATTCGGGTTTTTTATTTCGAAGGATATTTATCGAGAGCCGAAATCATCAAACGTACCGGCTTCTCGTTATCTCAAGTACGGACGGCTCTTAAATCAGAGACTATTAAGTTTCGCTCCGGTCGACTAAAGCTTCTTACCGATAAAGAAAAACAACAACTTATCGAATTCATCTAATCGTCAAACTTTTACCGTCGTATAATATATCTCGAGCTTTTACAAAAATTTTTCGATGCTGCATACGACGAATACGCGATCCGTTCGGCCTTACAACGTACTAGTTATAAGCGATACATCGCGCTCTCGAAACCGCCTTTCTTTAATATCAATAAAGCTTATCGTTTAAAGTTTACGCTCGCGTATACTTACTAGACCGTAGAAAATTAAGCAAAAATTCTTTAGACTAACGAAACGTGGATAACTTATGGCAAGTATCGGAAATCGTGGGTAACGCGTCGACCCGGCGAAAAACTTCATTCAACTTACGTCAACTTTAAAAAACAACGGAAACAAGGCTAAATATATTAAGTATACTTTTCTAGCGCTAAAAAAAAACCAGCAGTCTTCTAGGAGAGGGATTAAGGCAAGATCTCTGCAGATACATATCAAAAACACATCGTACCTCTCATCGATAGTTGGTATCGACTTCTACAACAAGAAAACAACCCAAACGCGTTCACGCATCTCATACAAGACAACGCGCCCTCTCATAGTACTGCATCGACGCGCGCAGACCTTCGCGATCGTAAGATTCCGACTATTATTTGGCCTCCTTATAGCCCTGATTTGAACCCGATCGAAAAGTGTTAGAATAACATGAAAGACTTCATCGAATACCGGTACGGTCACATCGCGAAGCCGTCTTACGATACCCTTAAAAGTTGGGTCCACGAGGCGTGGGAAGCGATTCCTGACGATTTTTTACATGATTTATTATCATCGATGCCAGAGAGGATGCAGGCCGTAATTGATGCTGAAGGAGGACACACGAGATTCTAAACAAGCCGTCATGTACCATATATTTACTAGTATTAATTAGGCTTAGAAGAATGACCCATATTTTCGTCCAGTACTTGGTAATAGGTGAAAACTTACCCCTGTACACCAAGTAATCTGGCCGAGTCCTCCATCTCTCCTCAAACCGAACCCATCACCAACGACATCCCGCATCCCGTGTCCGTCTCTACCTCTCTATCTCTATCTACCTACCGCCGACCTATTCTTTCAAAGCCCATATTCCACTGTCCCTGCTGGATAGGGGTACACGACCACGACGACTTGCCCTACGAAGCCGATTGCGACTCTATTATTAGTCGCGCCGCGCAACACCTTTTATTACGTTATCTTTTGCTCCCCTCGGCATCGCAACCGTCATCGCCGAGCCGAATCATCTCGACACTATTGTATGATACTGGCATCTGGTATATAGACTCGCTTCGTTGCTTTGAAGAGCATCCGCAACATTGTTGTGACTGTCGGCCAGCTCGACTCGACGCAAACAGCTGACGTGTCCGGCGCACCGGTTGATTCCACACCTAAAGTCGACGCCATCGACATCAGCATCATCTACACCACCTACACCACCTACAAACCGATAAAACAGACACAATGCAGCTCCTCCGCTCGCCATTAATACTGTCAACGGCCCTGGCGGCGCTGTCCGCACTGCCCGGCGCACAGGCCGCAGCCATCGATGCGTTTGACATCTCCAGCGCGGCACCGTCCAAGACAACCACCACACTGCCGTGCACAGCATCGGCAACAAGCGGCGCCTTCTACGACTTGCGGCCCGACATGGTGCTGCCGCCGGTTGAGGGCGCCAAGAAGCCCAAGTCGGGCATCCAGCTGACAGACTATGCGGCACGCGGCCACGACTACGGCTCCAACTTTACGCTCAACATTTGCGCGCCGGTCGTCGCACCGGTCAAGAACGTCATGGGCCTGGACCATAACCTCTGGGGCAATGTGAGCGCCTACTATGAGCACAACGGTGATGTATACTCTCTCGGGTAGGTTCTTATGTCTTGCGTTGTATTATCTGGCGTTGTCTTTGATATCGGCGACCTCAAAACCAAACACCCTCGCTCTTACTGACCAACAGACAACAATCGTCCGTACTCGTCTCCCGTGGACGTGAACTGGTTCTGCAGTACACCGGCGGCTCGCCATGCCCCGAGCCCGGCAGCAAGCGCGACACTTCATCCTTGTCAACGACTGCCACAGCGACAACACGCCGCAAGTCCGCCACGTTCGCCTTCCTTTGCGACCGCGACCCGCTCGAGACGACAGCGCACGTTTCGTTTGTCGGCACGCCCGATCAGTGCGCGTACTTTTTCAAGATCCGGTCGCCGCACGCGTGTGCGATTGCCGAGCCGCACAAGCCCGGCAGCGTTGGACCCGGCGGCGTCTTTGTCATTATCGCTGGCGTGGCGCTGATGGTGTACTTTGCCGGCGGTATCGTGTACAACCGCCACGTGGCGCATGCGCGCGGCTGGCGGCAGCTGCCCAACCATACCATCTGGCTGGGCATCTGGAGTTTTGTCAGGGTGCGTATCCTCTGCTGCTGCTTCGGCCTCGGCCGCCACGGCGGCTATCTGGGTGGCGACGACTACCTGGACGGCCTGATGCAAAATGAAAACTATGACGAGGGCGATGACATTCTGCGCAGCCCGATTGGCAGCGGCAATGGCAGCGCCAACTTGAACAAATCACAAAGAGCGCGCAACGACTGATACTAGTTTCTGTCTTTCTTGTCCCGTTGTTTCCCAACTACAGGACTTCTTTATCATCTTCACGTCATCTTGCGCGCGGTTTTTCCCGCAGCAGCAAGGCTACCGCACGCTGTCGACGTCGCCGAGCCGCAACCGCGAAGACGAGAACCGGCTGATCGACCAGCTCGACGAGGAATGGGACGAGTAAGACGTTCCCGGGCAGAATCGATTCCGTGTGGTTGCGTCATCTCGTCGGCAGAGCCGGGCAACGATCCCCCACGGCCAGCAGGCGCGTCACTGAACTGTATTGATATCCGACTTTTACTTCTTTTGTTACATACTTTACTTGCCACCTAACATTCAATGCACATCTGGTGCCGTTTTTGAGTCTTTCTTTTGTTTTGCTTGTGTCTCCCTACTTCTTGATACATATTGGTCTTCTTTGTCTCCTTTGTCTTGCTCTTCCTCACTGTATACTCTTATCTCCTCTGCCTTTTGTCGACCTTTCTTCTGGCGTTGGATGCATTTGTCGCGTGTTTGAAACCGCGCATGTATTTGTTCTCTTCTCTTGTCGATTGTCGCTATTCACAGCTACAAGTTACTACCACAATTCACATGTAATTGTTTTATCTTGTGCTTTATCTTGAATTCACCGCTGCATCATTTCTCGTCATGGCATCTTCACGATCACTAAACATTGCAGGGTCTAATGTCGGCAAATGCCGCTGGCTGCCCAATACGGTGAGCTAAACCGAGCCCCTGACTTACGGGGTTCTTGTTGTTTTAATTGATTTTACAGTGCTATGACGTTGCGGTGCACATCATGTCAGTATCGAGCCTGTGGCACACTCCGACCCTGCTCTTGCTCAGTGCTCAGTACGAGTGTTCAGATTAGGCTGTCCCGAGGCGATGGGCGAGCAGAGCTGCAATGATCACAAAGCCAGCAACCAGGAGCCTTGGAGAATGGAGTCGTTGTATTGCATTGTAATACATCGTATTCTGTGTTTGCAGGAGGCGAGACTGGAGACTGGGGAGACAGTGACAGAAAGGGGGAGGGGTGGATGAAGAGCACCCAATCCACAGAGCTCCTCTGTATATTGACCAGTATTTTGATCCTTCGACTCCATTTCTGTCTGCTTTCTGCTCTTCTGCTTGCTTCCTGCTTCCTTTTGTCGGTAGCACCCTAGCAGAGTGTAATAATACTCACGATAGTCTCCGACGGTGCTTTGGATAAAGTCCGCCAAATTATCCATCCCGAGGAGATGCTCTGCACTATTAAGAGATCGTGTCTTGCTGCTGCTGATATTTACCGCCCCCAGCCCCCAAAAGAAAGCATCTTTGTTCTCAGTATCACAGAAAAGTACAGCATGGCCATTGCAGCTGTCGAAGCGAGGGCATGTGGCTTGCTCCTAGACTGGAGAGAGCTAGCCGTAGCCAACCGTTGCAGGCAGGCCTCGCAATATTGTTCAAAGTGTACAGTGTAATGCATCGTACTATTGAGAGGACTAGGAGACACTTCGGAGTGGAAGCTCTTGGATGAGACAGTTCCCGGCAATATGCCAAAACAGGATACCGCTAGTCTGGTCGGCCTCCACAGCGCAGAAAGACTGAGCATGGCGGGCAATACTCTCTGCAATACTTGGCAGCGTGGCCGCCGACTCGCATCGTGAGACATTCAGTACGAGTAGTCTCAGTCTCAAAGTTTGGTACAGCCAGCGGTGAGGCAGAGGCAGAGTGATATTGGCATTGATTGGTATTGGAATGGGATCACTTGATACTCCTAGACACGAACTATTGCCCAAAGGCGTAAATCGTACTCAGTACAGCCCAAGATGCAGACATAAAGCATGACTATCGAAATAAATCCGAAGCCAATAAGACCGGAGTTTCGTGTTTGTCAGTCGTCAACCACGGGACGTGCTGTGCACCGTAAATCTTACGTCTTCATGAGCGGCGTGCGGTGCCAGGACCACGACAGCCACGCCTCGGCTTAATACGTCCCAAGAACGTACGACATGCCAGTGCGAGTTAGCTCTGGGAATAAGGGCGTGGCCCTATATTAAGCGGGTGTATCGGCCAGGGCTACAACTATTTATTCCATTTTTACAGTGGTGTCTCAGAGGACGAACTGTCGTGGCAGCATGTGATGTATCAAGTTGCAGAGTCGACGAGTCAGAACAGGTGGACTCGACCGTTGGATTTAGCTGGGTCAGAGTAGTGAATCCAGAGGATGTGATACTCTTGTTCAATGTCATACTCTAAATTGTTGCACCGGAATAAGGGCGGAGAGCTGGATTACGAAAGAAGAAATGTCGATCGAATTAGGAAATAAAGTAGAGAACAGAAGATAAAACAGGATGGGATATCGGAAGTAGAAAACAAGTAGAAAACAAGTAGAAAACAGAGAATCCCAACAATCATGGTCGTGCAGTCCCGCCACTATTGTACGCTACGGCCCGCCAACAAAGGAAAAACACATGGCAGAGAATCGCCGGGATCAGAGGGCAGGGTCCAGGGGCGAAGGGTTGAGGTTTATTGGGGTGTCTTGATTAATAGAGGCTCAAACCGGTTGTTGGTGACACCTTGGAATTCAAATGTTGGCCCAGCTGGTCTCGAGTAAAACAGCAGAGCAGCAGAACAGCAAAACAGATCAGGGCCAGAACAGTCTACTGAGTACACTTTGGCCAGGCCTAGGTCTTGTCAAGGCCGGCGGCTACCTCTGACAATTCGCCCTGCTGGTGTAAGGTGTCACTCATTTGATTTCAAACTGCGCTCCGCCGTCCGTACTGCAAGTAGTCTGGCTCCAGAAGCAATCGCCCTGTGGGATTTCGGGCTATTCTACTCTGTATCTTTATTGGCGTCTTGTAAACTAACAGCCAATACGAGCACCAATACGGCGTCAGCCGAGTCTGTGCAAAGTGCAGGCCAGTGCCAAAGAGGAAGTCCGCCGGTCTGGCTTGGTCTTGTGTTTTGTGTGGATGTTTTCCTTTTTCCTGTTGTATTTTTCCTCATGCTGATCGGGGTTTTCCGCCATGTCGTGTGTCTGTAATTACATATCCAATATGAAGCAATGCCCAGCCCAACGCCTCATTACTTTGTAGGTCAGTTGCCTGTCTTTGCCTTGATCGCTCCTCCACCCACACTCTGATCTTTTCTGTGGTTTGAATCCCTTCAACTGAAGTAATACTATTTTGCCCGCCATGCGCCTCTGCCCAACGAACGCTCTCGCCTGTTTCTTGGTTCATCTTCTCCATTCTGGCTCAGGAACGTTGGGCATCAGCGCCGAAATTCTTGCTTTGAGCTTTATTCCCAGCATCGTGGGTCTATTGCCGTCCCGACAGTGAGCCTAACTGCATGTACAAGCTTGTTGGTATTATGGGTGTAGAGAATTGCCGGGACTCCAATAGAAAACAACAAATAATCCGTGGGATTCTATTTGATCTTCTTCCATCCGCACAGATCGTCTGCTGCGGGGGCTGTTCACATCTGACTCGATCAATATGATCCGCCGGGCTCTTATTCGCTGATTTGTGGTTGCCGTTAATTACTGGTGAGCTGGTGGTGTGCAGTGGGTGGCGTGTGATGTGATGTGATTCTTCAGGCAAACTTGCTTTCTTTGAATAAACCTGTCTTCCTTTGCCACCACAGCTCGTGTCGGCTCTTGGGTTGCAAGCGACTTCCCTTTGCCTTGCCATCACGGCCACCGGTGGGCGGCAGATCTTTACCGAATCACTGGAACTCTCAACAAGTTGTAGATGTTAAGTCTGAACTTTCATTTCACTTCGCAGCGAGGCAACAAGAATAACGCCCTGCGTGCCTGCTTAGACACAATTAGCCACCAACAGCCTCGAATCTCACCCGTTCCAGAATTTTCCTCGGGACCGAAAATGCCAGGCCTCGAGTACTGAGTATTCCAAGGCGGAAGTGAGACTGGAGGTGAGATTAGATTAAACACCCCGGCCCAAGGCTGAGGGAGGTCAGCACCCGCCGGCATTTATCGTCAGCTGGGAGATTTTTATGTCAGTTATGATTTATGACTTTATGTATCGAGTGGACGAAACGCCGATGAAGTATTCAGGGAACAGGAATCAGCTGGGAAAAAGAAAGCAAAGGGTAAAAGTACTGTGTAGAAGAAGAAACAAAAGGAAACAAAAGAAAGCAAGCTGATCAGAAATGTTGAGAAGTATCAGTCATATTGATGTCGTTTGCCTTGACAAAAGAAAGCATAACGGCACAAGGCAAAGGGTCTTTACTTTTTTACCTGGAGTACATAGTTATTGTCATACTTTTATTACGAGGCAGCGCTTCGACGTCTTGTGTATGCTCAACTCGACAATATCTTTGAATAGCTCAATATCTGTCGGGACCGGCTGTGTTCAGCTGCAGGCAATTTGGTTCAAGGTTGCACAGGTGAGATTGTGGCTTGCAGAAAACGTGTCTTTCTTTGTTGTTTTATTTTTATTTGTTTTTTATTCTTTCTTTTTTTATTCTTTCTTTTTATTTCTTCTTTCATGGGTTTTTTTTACTCGTTGTTGTGATTTAAACTTATTTTTATATCAGACTACATGATCAATAGAATCACAACACAAATTTAGAAGGCAAACCCCAACAAAACAATGTACAAACATAAAATATAAAATAAAATAAATCCAGTTCGCAAACTGTCAAAAGAAACGCCTGGGCTTGACATTTTATTGAATTAAGGACTCGACATATATGACGCCTAGGGACAGGACAAAGCACATAATAGATGCCACGCATGCACAGGAATCAATATGATGCACGGCTTGCTTTTCATCTATCGTGCTTCTGACTTCCACGTGTCACTCCGTGAAGCCTCAATGTATCAAAGCGTGCATATTAAATAGAATAGTCATAGAAAAAAAAGAAGAAAAAAAAGAAAGCTGAAATACGATGCTCCGGTTCAGCTGTGCCCAAAGACAAGATCGAATGCTGACAGAGCATCGTCGCACTCGATGCTACCTCGCTTGCCTCGCAACCAGTAGGAATACTGCCTGCTTGTGCATAACACAGCACATCCTCCATCTACGGGAGACTGTGCCGTCTGTATGCCATCCCGGCTGCCTACACGAGATACTCTTTTGGGTCGCTGCATTCCTGTTCTGGATGTCGTCTCGGAGGTTTGATTCATAAGATCTTACAAGTCTCGAGTAGAGAATTTTGGTACAGACGTCCCGCCATAGCCGTTTGATTCGTGGCCTACCTTTGAACTCTACTGTACGGAGTATGATTTTGATCTGCACGTTTCATCAGACAATTCTGGAAGTTTGCATCCGATGCTGTTATTCTCCCAGCAGACAGGAGGGCTGTTTCGATTGCGAATTGCGAACAACGCATCAGGACCCGTGCGCTCTATTTGTTATGAGTTGTTATTTTTGTCTGGTTTACGGATTGCTGATTCCAGGTCATGTCGAGTGCTGATCATTGTCCCAGTCGGCATAACGCACTGCAACCCAGTAAGACATCATGCCTGGGATGCAGAAGAACAGAAGAACAGAATAGCAGAACAGAAGGTCGGCGCCGAAGATCTGCTTGTTTTGTATTTATTTCGACTTCTCCGCGCCGATCAGCTTGCCGTCAGTACAGAGTACTTTGTACGGGGAGCTCGTTCTGTCCGACCACCGCCGGCGTCCAAGACTCTTGGTAGGCATCCGAAACGAGTGACGCCAATATAAGCATACTCTTAAACATGCGGTAAGCAAGTATTCGAATAACGGTTGTGATGAAGGTCACACAGCATGCATGTTTATAGAAGTACATGCTTTGCGCGCAATACAGGCTGGTGCTCAGGCAGTCGAGAGTCTGTACTGAATACTGCCACAAGTGTCAGATGTGTCAGTGAGGCAATTATCTGCCCTGTAGAAATATACCCTGAGTGGCTGTGGTTGTTGCACAGTCCCAGAAGTTGTTAAATCATACGATATCTGCATTCCAGGGGATGCTCTTCGTCTTCGTACCGACTCCCGATATCAAATTCGCTGTTGAGTCTATTTCCTTGTTCTTCATTCTTGGTATTTCCATTCTTCTTTTTCCATACTCGCTCTCGCTATGTCTCTTAGTAAACTGTAAAGAAGAAACGAATTGAATTTGTAATCTGCAACGGTTGCCCGTTCCGCCTAGAAACCACTTTGTACATTTCATACCCAACGCATGGAGGCAGAGACAAAGTTGACCTGTCACTTGTGACCATGAAGAGCTCTTCTTTACTTCGTACATAATACAGCACCCTGCACGAGTATTACAACATCGTTTCAATATAAAATAAACAGACCTCATCTAGATATATGAGTTGCGATCCAGAAGGATCACAGACGACCCCAGCATCGTGAATTAAAGACCCGTATGTGGGATACATACAGAGTAGGTAGTATGCCGTTCTGCCTTTGCCTTTCTTGCCCGACTCTGCGTTATTCTACAAGCTTTGATTAATTGACATTTCGCATTGCTTGGCTGCTGTCGGGCTGGTATTACAGGTTGTTTCTCGACTTTGCAGCGGGATCGTCTGTATCGTCCTCACTAGGGACCCTGGCTATTCTGTATCTGCACTACGAAGGAGCACTAAAAGAGTGACAAGCTTGCTGCTCTCATCTTTTACTCTTTTTGGCTGCTGTCTCTGCTCAGTTACATCGCGCTTCCTAGAACAGACACTATGCCGTTGTCCTGGACTCTGGGCTAAATACTAGCAGAGTTGTCGATTAACTCTAGAGGCATGTAACTGATTTCTGGGAGGGTTACTTGGAACGGAGAATAACTAGACGAAATCAAGTCAAGAACCTGCTGTCGGTATCACGCTGCGCTGGAGCGTCTTGGCTGGCCGAGTCAGCGCACGGGGCTCCAGCTGCGAGGGCAGCTTGCTGGATTTTAATTTCCCAATGGGGTTCTTTGTTGTTTGGTCGAATACTGAAATAGGAGCTGCTTTGCAGAGTATCGAGTACGATGCGAATTAAATCCAAATCGTCGTGACCATGCCTCGATGCCTCTACATGCTCACTCATTACATCAACATCGTAGACATGCTTACTTCTACTTCTCACCAGCATTCTTCCTAAAAGATAGACAGCACGCACGTTCCTCCGAACATATTGCTTGGCTGCCGATCTGCTCTCAAAGCACCGGGTCGATGCTCCCTCGTACCCAGCAGATGCAATAAACTCGCCTGGAATAGATCCAGCAAATCCCCTGAAATTGCTTTTTCGACACGCTACTGTACACCGTATTTCTGTTCAATTCTGCAAAACGATCAGAACCAGTCTCTAGTATTACTACACTTGACATGCCCCGAAATCCCCATCCTGGCTCTCTGGGACTGCCTTGAAACACTTCGGGATATTTCGCTCTTGGACTGCCTTTTAGCCGCTGCATCTTACGATCTGTGTGTACAGATTATTCTCGCCATCCTATGACCAGATCAACAACATTGTTCGGTTTTCAACGGTCATTCAATAACAATACGACCATTGACTACTCAGTACGAACTAAATTTACATAAGCATGCTGGCGGCGCGCAATGGTTCCAGGAAGAGCCAAAGCCCAGCCGCTGGTTTAGTGGCCGCGCGACCTGACACGGTAGAGCGGCGCTATATTGGCGCTGGTGCGTACTTTCTGCGGCATCGGCCGCTGTCGTCCTTTCGTTGTCCTGTACTCAGTATCGTATTGTCTGATGGCGTGGTCTTTGTGGAATCCCATGTTAGCAGGGTCGCATTTCCATACTCAGTAGGCACCTACTAAAATACTACATTTTACCATTCAACAGCTACTAAAGTCTACAGGTATGTTGCCAAGGAGCGGGCGACCCTGCCGACATCTCAGTTGATGCCCTGGGCATTTGTCTACTTCGTACTTGAGCATCCTCGGAAGTACGGACTCTGCGGAGCGTGCCAGATAACGTGATGTACACGTGTAAAGAGTGCGATGCAATTGAGGAAAGAGCGAGAATTGAAAGAAGGAGCAATTGACCAAAGAGAAAGACAAACCAAAAGACGGTAAGAGCGATGACAGTTCCTTCCTTTTTTATTCGGAGGTTAACCATCAGTACTTTTTTCGGCGTGGTTTGCTAGGCAGTTTCCCGTTACTTGTGCGGGCTAATTGGCAAGAGCGTGTCTCTCCCGTCAATCTGGGCGAACCAGCGACCCGTGCCTTCCAGTCGGTGGCCGTTGTCTGTCCCTCAAGCATGGCATGGGACGAGGGACCCACTTTACCTGTTTCGTTTCTAGCCGTAATCCGCGTAAAGTCAAAAGTACAGTCGGTAATAGCAGATACTTGATACTTGATACTTGGTCACATATTCTCATGACGGGCATACTGGCGGTCTGCTCATTCCTTACCGTCCTGGCGGTGTCTGGTGGCGACATTGCTGGACTCGGCCCCCATCACGCCTTGGTTGGTAGAGTCTGGAGATGAGGACGATGGGAATAAGATTGAGCGATGGATCTATTTTATTCAGAGTCTGGATGGTAAAGACGTCAATCGAACGATTCCCCATAGGCAGTCCAATATCATCCAATATTGACAGAGTGAATTGGCCTGTTGTGTTTCGTTTGTCGCTCGGGGGCAGACCTCCAGCCGTGGCAAAAATAGCCCGGCCTGGCCTGCATTCATCCACATGAAAGGCAATGGGCAATAAGAATTGTACGATACTGTATTGCAGAGTACGAAGTACTCAATCTGTAGACAGTCATTCGTTATTGATAGAGCTCCGTATTATGCAAGACCCCCTCTTTGCCTTTCTTTGCATCCATGCAAGTTTGATTCAGAGCAACGTAGCAGGCACAGCACAGAGCATGCTATATACGGAATACTGCCAACAGCTAGCTAGTAATAATACCTCTTACATAGGGGTAGCCAGTGCTGTACCCTTCCCGCGGATTCGGCCCAGCAAGGGAGAGCAGAAACACTGCGTGTCTGGCAGTGGACAGCAGAACACAAAGGCACAGCTGGTCGGTGCGTCCTCAATCCGGCTAGCGCACGTCTTTTTCAACTACTCTGTTTTCTGACAGGCTGGAAATACAACGGAAACGAAGCAGCAAACAATGGTAGAAAGCAGGAAATGGATTCAACTGTCGACTGAAATAGCACAGCGTTGTTGACGGGCCACGATGCCGGCCATCATACTCAGCACAATTCACAACATGTCCATGTCTGTGCATATTTCTACTTTTCCTATCTTTGTTCTGATATCTTCATCTTCATTTCTCTGAATATTTTTATTTCCGATATCTATTTGCTTCCACATCGCGCATTCGTATCTTCACCTTTTATGGCACAGCACATATGTTATCAGTACCGTCTCACGATCATTGGAAACTGTCATTCTGATATATGCACAACGCGCCGTATCATAGCCAGTTTCTATGAAAAAATGCTCACACAACCGACTTGTGCCTGCGATTCAGATTATGTAAGAATGCCAACGGCCATCAGACTCGCTCCTTCCGCAAACTCGCAAAACAACACCCAGAGCGTCGGGCTTACAGTGTCCAGCTCTCTCATGACTGTATGCCACACTGTATCGTAGCACAGCATCAGCATGGCTTCAGACAGTGAAAAGATGGAACGAAATGCTCAAACAATGCAGCGTCAAGCAGTACGAAGGTCTGAAATAGGCAATGCATGCCTCCGAGCCAGAATTCACTGTTAACTCCAGCGTCTTCTCTCTCGATCGTCGCGCTCTTACGCCTTGCTTGTTCGGGTCTAGCTACGCTCCTTCCCTGCGAGTTATCTGGGAATTATCTGAAAAAGTATGGAATCCTCTCGTTATTCTGGAGACAGGCCGTCGTTTTTCCTCTTGTTTTCCTGGGTCGCTCCTTCCTATGCTGCTCGCTGTTGCAGCTCCTGCAGTGCGCTGGTCGGGTTCCCATTTCTGCAAGTGCACCCCTGTCTTCCTTCCTTTTTGCCAGGCTTGCCCTCTGCTCTTCCCTTTTTCTGGGCCGCTCTCCGCCTTTGGTGCGAGCTTACCTGCAGTATCGTTCCATCGCCTCCCAGTGCATCTCCTCGCTGCAGTGTATTTTGGTCTCCTCCTTTTCCTTCTATTTTCTTCTGCTTTCCCGCCGCAATGGGTTGCTTGTGGGTTTCCTGTAAACTGAATGCTGATGGCTCGACCTCCTCTGTTCCTTCCCCAAGCGGAGTGCGTATTCGCATATGGCAGTTGCAAACTGCATGCTCAGTAGCACTTTCCTTCAATTTCTTCAACTTCAGTCGCACCTTCTCTTCATACCGAGTACTCTCACAGCGCTTTCCTTCTTTAACAGTCCGAATCCACTCCCCACACACACCACGCCCTCTCCCAGAACACTCCCTCCCATCCACTGCCACTAGCACCACACACCCTCTACCACACACACCCCCTCCCCAGGCGGGCGGTCCTCTGCTCTATTCTTCTTTTATCCCCTCCCGAATCCAATCCACCCACCCGCCCAACGCATACTCCGTACTAACCTCGTTCGTGTGGTCTGGAGCCCGTTGGCTCTTGCCGTTTCCAACTAAGAGGCTATTACTACTTGAATCGAGCATTTCTCGTTCCTGGCTTCTTTTCTTCTTCTTTGTCTTGCCATGTTCTTCGTTGTTCGTCGTTGTTCGTTGCACGTTGTCACCATCCGCCTCGATTTCTAGCCATCGTGTAGCGTTGACTGTTCGCATCACCATCTTCACCTCGTCGTCCACGTTTGCCTCACACCACCTCATCATCTCATCACTTCGGCTTGACGGCATCTCATTTTCATCTTCATCTTCAACTCGCATCTCGGCACTCACCATTCATCTACTCGCACTTTACACCTGTACATTCACTCGCCCCAGAGAACAGCCCAGGATATTGACGCTGGATCTTGATAACCCAGGACTGGATCGGATAGCACCCGTTGCTGGCAAACCCGGACTGGAACGAGATATATTGCATCCTCGAACCGGATAGTTAAAGGTCTCATTCCAAGGAACGGCATAATTACGAGTCTGATACCGGCCTGTGTCGTCTCATCATTCTGCATTTGCATTTATCCACGGCCACGGACTGTCTATATCACTCTTTCAGGCGTCCTATATCACCACACTCAAGGAACCCCAAACACCCCATACTCTTATATCCTCATCCCGGACAGGACACCCTCTTGATTCCATGTTCATGTTTCTTGGTCTTGTCTAAAATTGTCGTTCGGCCTCGCCTCATCTAAATCCGCCCAAATCTGATTCATTCGGAGGACACAAGGAAGCGGATATCACCCAACAACGCCACATCTCAAAGACACCAGTCTCTCATCACAATCGCCAACATGAGCTCGCCTGCACAAAGTGGCCCGTCGGCCCCTCCCAAGGAAAAGACCGGCGTCAGCCGTATGATCACTCGCATGAAGACCATCATGAAGAGAGCCGAGAAGCGCATGTCCATCTCCGGCCCCAGCAAGCCCGCCCCGTCAGCCGCCGCGCCTGCGTACGTCTTCAACTCTGATACGATGGATGCTCCCGATTTATATACTAACATGTTCAGTCCTGTCGAGCCTGAAGCTGTTGAGGCCGGCCCGTCTCGGTCTGCTGCCGAGCTTAAGGCCAAGAAGGCCGCCCCGGCTTACCCCGACGCCACACGCGTTCCCCGTATTCAGCTGCACGAAGAGCGTGCTCGCAAGCTCGGTGAGCGCTTTGGCCTGGAGATCCTGCCCAGCGAGTGGTATTCGACCGAGGGCGATGCTCTGCGCGTCAACAAGCCAATTCGCATGCGCGTGCACCGCACCTGTCACGAGTGCAACACCGACTTTGGCACCGCCAAGAAGTGTTCAAAGTGCGACCATGTGCGCTGCAAGCAGTGCGCCCGCTACCCACCCAAGCGCACCGAGGCCGAGAAGCAGCTGGCCCGCGAACGCCGCGCCCAGGTCATCAAGGAGCAGAAGGAGCTTGCTCCCATCATCGCAGACTGGGACGCCCCCAAGAAGATGTACATTCTCAGCAGACCCTCCAAGACTGGTGGCCAGGACCTCGTCTACAAGAAGCCGCGCCAGCGTCTTCGCCGCAACTGCTGCCAGTGTGACAAGCTGTTCGTCAGCGGCAACAAGTCGTGCTCTGGATGCTCCCACCTGCGCTGCACTGACTGCCCCCGAGACCCGGCCAAGAAGGACAAATACCCCTACGGCTACCCCGGCGACGAGTTTGGTGCAAACTCCATACCCCGATACAAGTGCCACCAGTGCAAGACAACGTACCCGGCCGATGCACCCGAAGAAGCCGCATGCACAAACTGCGCACATGCACGCTGTGCCGACTGTCCTCGCCTGAAGCCGCAGCGCGTCGAGCCCGAACCCGACCCAGAGATCCTGAAGACGATAGAAGCTCGGCTGGCCCAGCTGCAAGTTGGTTAATGTCGTCTCTTCTCAATCTCATACGCATCTGTTTCTCGCATTCTCGATTTATCGCACTCTCGTCTTTCGCATCTCGCCTGCTCCTGCTTTCCAATATCCCCCCTTCATCGCTCGTCTTTTCAATCTCGTCTTCTCTTCTCACCACGACTATTCGCCATTCTACACGTCTGATATTATCTACCATTTAACGCCATAACGACCAACTGCTGCAATACGACTTGATGAAAGTGTCATATTGTTACAAATTCATTTGCGGCTATCCTAGATCTGATTTTTAAACCAACGATCGCATCTCATCTCATCGACCCATCGATCTAGGCTGTCGGTCCAAAATAAAAGGATTCTGACAGCCCCTTTTGACGATCTTTGTGTTTTCTTTTTTTTGTCCACCTGGAGACACCGAAAAGCTACAACTTACGCGGAGGATTCTTGTTATCATTTTGTCTTCAGCGAGCGTTTGCAGCATGCCTGTTTGTTACTTTGGCTTTGATAATACCACACTTGTTTACATCTATTTTGACTTTGACTGATTTTGATTTTGATTTTGGAATTTATGTTCTGATTTTGCCTTGTGAACGTTTGATTTCTCCCTGGGGCCACTCAAAGTCCACATTCTCTTTGACCAGGCACGTTACGCCCGCTGTTGTTCCCGCGTGCCAGTGTTGTGGTGTCGCTTTATTAGCAGTCCATCAGCCTGTGCACATCGTTGCCCGTTATGTGCGGGTGTATTTTATGGTATGGATAAAGGGCGTGTATTCTGAGCAATCTTTGCACAGGGCTCGCAGTTTAGCACCCGTGCACCGCCAATAGCACGACTTTCGCTACTGGCTGCCATCAGCGGAAGAGCGTCTACCCGTGCACATCAATACTCCTTGAGCTCATTTACCCTGACCGATACTCCAACTGGCAACCAGATCGCAACCAGCAAGCAGCGAGCAGCGAACAATAAAGAGCAGGATCGGCTTCGGCGCTATTCCCTAATTCTGCGGTTGGCTGCTCTCCTATCATCTGCTTTTGCTTTTCTTTTGCGTTTTCTTTTGATTTTGCCTCTCTGGAGTGCCGTTCGCCCAAGGCCAGGCCGATGATGAGACGGCAGGGTGTGCATTGACGCCCTGTCCATATCAATGACCTTGTCCTTGTCGATGGCCCTGTCGTCGTGGTCTTCGCTAAAGCCGGCCGACGCGACGTCTGCCAGCGTGCGCTCAGACGCTTGAAGAACAATCCTCAATAGCTCCGGCAGGCAACAGGCGGCTCTAACTCGGGATGGGCTGGATCTGGTATTAGCACTATTAGAGGATATGAGGCCCCGACAGATCAAAACAGGAAAACCCCGACGCCCTACAGCAGCATGCCATACCTGCAACGAGCCCTGTCATGTCGTAAAGCCGGGAGACATGGCTCACTGCAAGCAGACAGATGGGCAATGTAATAATACCAAAGAACGCCCCTGATATTAAATCGACTTGCGTCTATCATCGGAGTGTTTCCAGTGGCACTTCCGCAGACGTCTCCTCACAAGACTCTCGATCCAATCAACTACTTTTTAAGATGTCCCAGGCACTCGGTGTAGTAGTTGCTTCCCTCGTGCGAGATGCAGGCAGGATTGCGGCCCGATTTCCAACAATGCCTCTGTTCCTCTAGCCCTCTTTTCTTGTGGCAACCCGGCAAATGTACGTAGACAATACCGAGTAGACTGCTGGAACAATGATACATAAACAGGGCATCACTTGAATCTTCGCTTTGACTCTTTTACAGAGTATTCGTAATAAACATATCTGATATAGGATGCTAATTTGGTCCACAACGGCAGACCCTCCTCACTGTTTCCACCCCCTCTCTTCAGATGCTTAGATGCCTTCCTTCACCCCCTCTATCGGCGGCAGAGGAATGCTCATGGCCTGACCAATCGTCGCTGCCCGGTTTTGCCGTTCGCCGAGGTACATAAACTCGGAAACTCTTTGCCGCCGGTTCAGCGCAGACGCTGCAATGCAGCTGTCATCGTAGGGCCCGGCCAGCGGCTCACTTTGCGCGCGCTGCAGGAACGCTGCATTCTGTAGGTTGGCCGCCAGCCGTATTGATGGATAGAAGCGGCCGTGTATGTCGCTCTCGGCACGGCTGGCGTTCAGTTCCCGAAGCTGCCAGAACCATGTCGGGTAGACAATAGGCGCATTGGGGTTGGCGTTGGAGGCTATTGTTGCCTCCTGGCTGTTGCGCTCTGCAAGCTCCTCGCTGAAGACGGAACCAGTGGGCTTCATAGGAGGCAGCACAGAGCCCGGCAGCGCCAGTGCCAGCTGGTAGATGTTGCCAAACAACCGTAGCTGGCCCTGCTCCGTCATGATCGCCGTCACGCGCATCACGTCGACGGAATGGGGGGCCGGGGCGCCCGTTTCGCTGCCTGCGACCACAAGGCCTGGTGTAGGGGGGATGCCGTTGGCCGGTTCTTTCACATCGACCCGGACGGCATCGCCCAAGAGGATCATTTCAGCGCCCAAGTAGACACCGCCATATGTACACTTTGTTGACCGGGGTGTTTCCTTGGGCAGCTGGTTGAACACGGAGAAGCACGCATTGATCTGGTTCGCCGCCGCCTTCGATGCCTCTAGTGCTATGGTTGGCACATCGTAACGGCCCGCCACCGCCGGTTGTTGGAGCTGCTGCTGCTGCTGTGCCTCAATCACAAGCTTGTGCCAGTCGGTCTGGTCATACGTGAGTCCTTGGAAACCTTGACGCATGGCCGGTACACTAAACGACAGGAACGGCCGCAGATCGCTTGCATTGATTGTCAGCTGCTCGAGGCCCTTGAAGCCAATGGGCGCAATGCAGATTGTGCCTGGTGGGCCGGGCGTGGTAGCTGGCGGTGCCTCGATGGTTTCCTTGATCATCAATACAATGCCCAGCCGCCAGGCACCACGCGACGGCTGTACAAAATGCTGGTACCACACGAGTTCCCATGGCCGGAAGAGACCGCTGGCGCCTCCCGTCGGCAAAGGCTGGAACCCTTGTTTTGGTGCTTGTAGTTGTGGTGGGGGAGCTCCTGGAATTGTCGGTGGTGCAATAGGCGTGACCCGTGGTTTGTGCTGTGGCTGCGGCTGTGCTTTGGCTGCTGGTGTGGTTGTAGCCGCATCGGCTTCGGCTTTGGCACTGGCACTTTCACTAACCATGCGCACACAAAGCCGGCACGAGCAGTCTGTCCGGGACTTGGACGAGCTCATCAGCCACAAGATGTGCAGAGCAAACTCGGCCGGGCTGCGGAACACGGCGATTGGGCTCAGCGGGTGGCCAAAGACGAGCGGGCCGTCGCGCTCCTTGGTCTTGCCTGGCCGCACATGCAGAGCATAGCCCTCGGGAAAGCGCATCAGGTAGTTGTTGGGGTCGGTGGTTGAAGCCGCGCTCGTCGCACCCGCGCCAAGGTTGTACTTGATGGCCTTGCCCAGCTTCACGCTCCATGACCGCACAAAGTCGTTGCTGAGGTCGAGCGCGTCACCCACCGGCTGTGCACTCCGGCTGGCATCGTTGATCTGCTGTGTTGTGTAGCCAACACCGTCGGAACGGGCGATAAGCAGTTCGCGGTATGTTTGCAGGTTGCTAGCAAGTGGTGGTGTGGATGTGGCGGCCGAGGCCACTTTGGATTTGGGGCCGCCCGTTGCTGACGATGTTTTAGCCATTGGTGCCGATCCCGCGGCTTTCGGTGGCCGGCCAACTGGGGCTTTGGTCACCGGTCGGGAGGACATTTTACTGTGTCTATATGTGTTGAAGAGATGCTGTAGTCATGCGCTCGCGTGGATGTTTTCGAAGAGGTCAGTGGCCAAAGAAGGCTTCTCGCGTTTGCGTATTGATGGGGTTTCGGTATAGAAGACGCCCAAGACTCGGATGTTGCATTCGCTCTCTGGCCAGCGTGTGTGTTTCTTCCGCCTCGTGTAAATAGAAAGGCGAGTCGGGTCAAGTCAACTCGAGGCGAGCGGATGAAGAGCTGCGATAGCTTCTATTCGTGCGTGTGTTCGCGGTCGGAGAGGCGCGTTTGGGGTATCTTTGTTTTCGTTCGTTTGGCCTGCTCGCTCTAAAATGTTGGTTTGGATGCGTAAGAGGTTGTCTGTCGTCCACCGTGCAGGTCGATGCGCAGTGTCGCTTTGTTGTGCTCGAAAACAGTACATTGTAAATTGACGTTGGAAGCTGTCCTGCACGCGCTAGCCTAAAACAGACCGAAGCTCGCGCTGATTAGTCATCCATCGCGACAGCTCACCAAAATATCAAGCTCGTTCTCAACAGCATCTTACAGTCACTCCCGCAATTCTTTCTAAATATTTTACTTGTTATGTTTATAGAGCTATCGAAAAGGAGGTTTCTATGTGGGCAAAATAACAACTTGCCCACTCTCGCATCTCTCGTTATATGGTGACAAAGGGAAGAGGGCATACATCAGAAGGCAAAAACGCAAAGAACAGAAAACACGCAAAAAAGGCAGAGGTCGACATAAGACAATAACGCCATTAACACATTCCAGAACCGAAGTAGGCAGATGTGGGGAGAAGGGACTTGAATAGAACAAGGTTGGAGTAGAAGGGAGTAGAGCAAGAGAGTAGAAAATTGGACATAAGGGTATTCATGACGGGACGGCCGACTGGCGACTACTTCTGGAAGAACCAGCTAGATCTCTTATTCTCGTTGGCCTGCAGGTTGGCCACAGTCGGGTTGCCCGCGGGAGCATCGCCGCCGCCGCCGCGCAGGGGCTTGGCAATGCGGCTGCCGGCAAAGCTGAAGCCACCGCCGCCAGCAGCATTGGTCGGCGACGTCAGGCCGCGCGTGATGCCGGCTTTGGCAGCCTCCAGACGCTCCTTGACGGCGGCCAGTTGCACCTCGAACTTGTGGTTAGCCTGCGCCATCTTCTCTTGGCTGTCTTGCAGCAGGCTCTCGAGACTCTGGATGCGCTCGTTGCGGGCAATCAGCTTGCGCTCGGCGATCGCGACTTCCTTCTTGAGCGCCGAGTTCTGTTCCACCAGCTGGCGCTGCACGTGTGTGAGCTGCTCCAGGTTGCGCTCCAGGAACGCCATCTTCTTCTGCTGCGCGCGGTTGTTGCTTGACCGCAGCACGTTGTTGTACTGCTCGCGCGTCTCGTCGAGTGAGATCTCCAGCTCCACAACGCGCTCGCAGCGGTTCTGTAGATCGCGCATCAGGCTCTTCTTCATCGTGTCAAACTCGGCCATCTGCTGGGCCACAGTCTTGCCGTTGGCCATGGTCGAGGCCGCAGCCGCAGCCGGGGTGTAGGCGCCGCCGGCCTTGAGCTGGCCCTGCAGGTCGTCAATGACGATGCGCATGCGCTCATTCTCGCTTGCCTTGCGGTTGGCGTCGGCACGCAGATCCTCCAGCAGTGCCTTTTGTGCTTCTTGCCGGTCGGCAAGAGAAGCAGCCATGCGCGACCGCAGCTCCTCGGCGTCCTCGGGGCCCAGGTTACGCGACAGCAGGTCGTCGTACTCCTGCTGCAAAGCGGCCAGACGGCCCTCAAGCTCGGAGCGGCGGCGCGTCTCGGCCTCGCTCGACTGTGCGCTGTAGGTGGACAGCTCTGCCTGGCGGACAACGCCTTGTGTCTCGACCAGCTTGGCGCGCAGTGTCTTGAACTCGTCTGGTGGGATGGGGTCGCCAGAGTTGCTGATCTCGTGCAGCGCGTCGATGCTGGCAATGGCGTCGGCAATCGTCTTCTCCTGGTCGCTGAAAACGTCGGCGCCAAGCTCAAAGCCGGCCATCATCTTGGCCATCTTCTCGGCCTTCTTCTTCTCCTTCTCGTCAAGCACAGCACTAGTCTCCTTGGCGCTCATCTTGACATCCAGCAGCTGCTGCTTGAGCTCGTCCAGCTCGGCTGTGAGCTCGGCATTGGCCTCCTTCAGGCCATCCATGGTGATCTGTGCCTCCTTGCCCTCAAAGGTCAGGCGCTCAAACTGCATCTTGAACTCGTTGACCTCGCTGACAAGCCGCTCGTTGTCCTTGCCAATCTTGCTGTCGTGCTCCTTGACCAGCTTCAGCTCCTCCTTGGCGTCCTGCAGCTGCTTCTCGGATGACGCAGCCTGGTTCTCCTTGTCGGCAATCTGGTCCTGCAGCTCGTTCTCGCGCCGCAAGAACTCTTCGCGCTCGTCCTTGTCCATGGGCAGAGAGGGTGTGCCCGAGCGTTCTGTCAAGGCCGGTGTTTCTGCGCGCGTCTCGGGGACTAGTCGGGAGGGTGTCGAAGGTCGTGCAGGAGTTGTCGCGGCCGCAGAGCTTCGTGCTGCAGCAGCACCGCCAGCTCCCAGGCCGGGGGCGCTGCTTCCGTCTCTTGTGATAAATTGCACCCACTTGTCCTTGGGCACTGCTTCGCCGGAACGCCACAGCTGGATCTCGCCTTCGAGACCGCCCATGTACGACTCGAAGGAGGTGATCTGGGTGCGGGCCTTGCCGAGCAAAAGCTTGAGCTCGGCCGGGCTGAGCTCTGCGTTGACCTTGGCCTTGTTCTTGATCGATTTCGCGCGCATACCGAAGCGTAGTGTACTGAGGGTTTCGGCATCGTTGTAGGAACTGGGTGAGCAGTTGATGATCAGGGTGGTTCGACTGTTACCACCAAGGGACTCTTGGAGGATACGGGTGAGTTTCGAGTCACGGTACGGAATATGTGAGGATTTGCCGTCTGTGAGGGAGTTGATGACCATGCCGAGAGCACTCAAACTCTTGTTGATCTTCTTGGCCTCCTCCAGGGTCTGGCCACTGGCGCCGGTCTTGCCGACCTTTTCGGAACCAGCCAGATCGACAAGGAACAGCTGGCCGCTCTTGGCCGAGCCGGTTTCGACGTTCTTTTGGGTGATGGTAATCACGAAAATGGAGTGCGAACGCGACGACTCCTGGTTCATGTTGGTCGCGGCAACAGCACGCGCATTGCCACCGCGGCGCATGACCTCGTACACCTCCTGGACACTGGAGACGTAGATTTCGAGCAGGCCCTTGACGTAGACGCCGCGGTTCTTCTCTTCGTGCACGGGCAGGTTGTCATTCTGTGGCGCCATCAAATCGCGAATGCGCTCCATGTAAATTTCCATGTAGCTGACACGCACAGTGTACTCAATAGTAGCGGGACTTGCCAGAATGCTGGCAAAGATCTGCTCAACGATACGGGGAATGACACCACGGCCGTCGCCGTCGTCGATGCTGGTACCCATCATGGTGTACGATTTACCGGCACCGGTCTGGCCGTAGGCAAACACGGTACCATTGTAGCCGTTGAGAATATCGTCGACGGTGGACTTGATGGAGTAGTCAAAGATGTCGGACTGCTTGCTGTCCATGCCAAACACGCGGTCAAACGTAAAGGTGCCCTGGGCGTCGCGCGAGTCGACTGTCAGGGTGTCGGCGCCCTCAAAGCGCACAATGGGCTGACCGCCAGACTCGATCTCCACCCGGTTCTGGGGACGGAACCGGGCGACGACCTTGATGCTGTTGGCAGACGACATATTGGCAGTGGTGAGATTGAGGAAGCGTGTCGTCTCTAGTCTGCCGTCGGCCGTGTTGTGAGAGCGGTGTGTGTCTCGGTCGAGACGGGAGCGCGGGGTTGGGGTTGGTGTTGGTACTCGTCGTAATGGCGGAGCGTGGTTGTTGCTGTCATCCACTCAAATCGGTGGCAGGGGCGGGTGTTTGCGGACGCGGCCGCCTGATGAGGATGAGAGGGGGTAGGATTGTCGAAGTTGGAGCTCTCGAGGTCAAGGCAAAAGAGCAGAGAAGGACGTCCCTCTAGGTCGATCGATATGGAGGGTTCACGTGGAGAGTGCACGAATGGACGAGTGACGACGGGGGAGGATAATAGAAAGTGAGGTAAAGGGGCGTGGAGAAGCTGCAGTTGCGGCTAGGGGTGAGAGGTGCTGGGTGTTGGGTGGTGCTGTGGTGCTGGAGGGGTGGGCTGGGTAATAGTGCCTGTCCTGAAACGTGACCGGCCGACTCTGTAAAAACGAGTCTTGAGTAGATCAGACAGTGCAGATGGACCTGGACACCATGCACACAGGCAAAACGAGTCAAGAGTCAACACAAGCCCAAGAGTCGTGACAGCGGTGATCGTGTGTCGAGATGGAGGGGGTCGAGGAGGGGGGCCGTGTGTGACGATGAGAAGAGTCGAGTCGCGGGCGAGGAAAAAGAAAAGAAACAATAACAATGACGCTTCTGTCTCGCTCTGGCAGCCCAGTGGTTCAGCACAACAAATAAAGGGACATGGAGTACAACTGGCATGGAACAGCGGAGCAGGGGCATACGTGTGGTTGGTGGAGAGCAAAGGGGAAAAGGAAGACGGAGCCAGCTGTCGCGATTGCGGTGGGATGTGTTGGGTCGAGGCGAGGAGGGGAAGGTGCTGTGCTGCCAGTGCTCCTTCCCTGGGTGTGTTCACTGACCACCTTGTAATCTGGCACGTCGCGACAGGCGGTGAGTAAACATTGGGAAGGAGCGACTAATTACACTGGACTACACTGCTTGTTGATGCTGCTCAGGCACTAGTGCGCTGAAGCCGGCGCGTTAGTAGCCAACGTGTCTAATCTCGGGATGCCCCTGTGCTATCAAAGAAGTACCGTCTTAGAAGACGCGCTACGATATTGGGCGTAAATTGAGTCATTCTTAGGTCTTATTGGAAGCAAAAGACTAGAAGATAAGACCTTTGCTGCAGAGTGTGAGAAATGTATCTGAAAATGCCAGCAGAATTCTGTTGTGCCACTTCAGAGACCTGCAGGAACGTGCTGCTGCGTGGCTCCAACTCCGGTGGGCAGATGCATAAGAATGTCATTACAGGAAATTGGCGTGCCGGTCTATTATGCTGGTGGGCTTTGCCGTCGCTGCAGCCGGTTCGCGATGTCGGGTGGAAATATCGAGATTATGTAATATTGGTTAGACCGGCGTGTCTAGATCTGTCTCGGCTGTGATACGGAAGGAACAAACTGAGTACTGTCGGTGTGTCCATGTATTACATAATCATTCTGACGACGCTCTACTCCTCTACGACTTGTCTAGATGATATAACTTTATTTATTGATCATTATGAGAGGCCCTAAGAGCAAGTAAAACCATAACGCCATGCAGTCCACAACCCGCGGGGCCATCAAGAGGTAGATATCCTAGGTGTCCTAGAAGTCGAGGCCAAGTATACCAATGGTACACTGTCCGGCCCGTGTCCCTCCAAAAGTGCTGCCGGTTGACGGCGAGGACCCGCGGGGGTAGAGTGGAAGCAGGCGAATGGGGGTGGAGTAAATATAACCGTAACTATGTCGTGGAAAACAATGAAAACTAAATGGTAGAACGGTGAAGATGATAGGCAGTGGCGGGATGGAAGACGAAAAAGTTGGAAGCAATGCAGAGCAGAGAAGTATAAGAGCGTGAAAGCATAAAGGCAGGAAAGAAGGAGAGCGTAGAACAAGCAGTCGGAATGGAATGCTCATATGTGCCGCCCCTCGCCAGAAAGATGGTATAGATAGTAAGGAGAAATGCGCCGTCACCGTCGTGGCCGCGCTGGTCAGTACAATAAGAGAGATGCAAACATGTCTAGAATGTCCGGACGTGTTTCGGGGAAGGTTGGAGAGACTCGGCGAGGTGTCTAGTCCTCCCAGCTCTTCTCCACGGTCTCGCGCACGCGCTTGTGGTACTCCTTGCGGCTGTCCTTGTAGAGGTTGGATGCCTCCACGTTGGCGGGTGAGCTGGTGTTGGGGTCGTTGAGCAAGCTCTGGATACTGGTGAGGACAGCTGCCACGTCGTATGTCGGGCTCCAACGGTTCTGCAGAATGTCAAGACACAGCTCGCCGGTGCCGTAGACGTTGGGGTGGAACATGGTGCTCAGGAACTTGACGGATGGCGGCTTGTTGGGGTACTGCTCGTCAAAGGTCATGACAAGGCGGAACGTGCCGTCTTCGAATGGTGTGTCGGCCGGGCCAATGATGACGGCATTCCTAGGAGTGTTAGCTGGTGCCGGTCTAGTCTGGCCTGGCCGTATGGGTGCTGTGTCACTTACCATGTCATCACATTGTCGGGGATGGGGGAAGCCGAAACGCCTGCCGGGGGGTCTGTCTGCATGCGCTGTAGAGATCATTGTTAGCAAGCTGCCACTCGGTCCAGGCCCTGATCATGAAGATCCATAATCGTCTTATCGCAGCTATGCACGACAGACTAATGGCTTCCTGGTGCAGTACCAGACTCGTGCTCGCCGTGTCTCACATACCTTGAAGTCCCGCATCAAGCGGCGCCGTGCTGCAGTCGACATGCTGAAGATAGTAGGAGTGAAAGACGAAAGGGTGTCGGTTCAAAGGTTCGTCTAGATGTCGTCGTCTCGGGGTGATCTCGTGCTCACGGATCGGTGACGTCGTCGAGGCTTAGAGGGATGGAGAAGCGGTCGGGTGCGGTCGTCGATGACAGGAAGGCGGCAGCTGGTGAGATGGTGCAGAGTATCTATCTATCTGAAGATGATATCCGATTCAAATAGAAAGAGACAGTCGGACAACAAAGTGGCGGGATGGTAGGGCGACCAAGTAATGTGGTATCCGGATTCGTGCTTGTAAATGGGCAGAAACAAAGGCGGAGACAGCGGCGGCGAAGGAGAAGGGCCCAGAAGATATTACAGGGCCCAGTATTCTGAGCTGATAGACAAAGGGCGTCCCAAATGCCCGGGCTGCATTGGCTTTGGGTGGGGTTTGGCCCCTAAATTGCTTTGAAATGCGCCATGTTGCGCTATTGCCGCTGTAATGCACGTGATGGCGTGCTGGTCGTCTCCACTATAATTCGATGTTAGTGTGGCGGTGGTGGCGTCAGTTGTGATTATGTCATCGTTGTCATCATATGTCAGCTTCGCTGCGGATTGCTTCGAGTCGGATCATGATTAATAAGAGTTCTGCAAGATGCCGTCCAGGTGTCGGCACTGTCGCCTGAGCATGTGTCCCTTCGCCCGCGGAATCTCGTGGACTTGCTGCCATCAGACCTTTCTTCAGGCTCTTGAGGCAGACGAGCCGCAATTATCACACTGGGCAGAAGCTTGTCGATGCTGGGTTGTGCCTTCCTTATATGCAATTGTAGAGGCCAAACTTTATTATTACAAACCTCGACAGTAATACCGAGCACCTGCCGGGTTTGTGTTATATTCCGCCGAAGAAGGTGCCCCAGACTGGGTGTTCGGCTAGTAGCGGGCAGGAGATACACAGCTTCCCCAGGTGACCCACTAGCGCCCGTTCAGCCAGCGGCTCGCTGTAATACCCCATTCGAGGCCTTCCTACATTCGGAGAGTGCCCCAGAGTTCCGACTGGCCGAGGTTGAGAGGAGCAACACCATCGTCAGTTCCGAGACCTTCTTTCCATTTTCTGTCTCCCATTCTCATTCCACATTACGTTGTGTTTCTGCAGCTTTTTCTTGGATACCCATCAGCCTCAGAGCCTTTTCTGTCTTCTCGCCCTGCGCCGCTCCCTTTTTTAAGATACGCGCTCTCTCGTGCCTTCCATCCCAGCTACGACCGTTTACCCCACACTTTTACAGCTTCACCATGACGTTGCAGGCAATCCGCCCGTCCGTTGTGCGCAACCTGCGGACAGCAGCTACTGCTCGCCAGTTTTCCGTTCAGTCGGCCCTGCGCCGTGAGATTCGCGATGCCTACATTCTGAGTGCTTCTCGGACACCCACAGGAAAGGTGTGTTGGTGATGCTGTGGCGGCGTACAGGCTATCACATGCAAATCCACGAATCTGCGAATTGACAACCAATGCTGACCTCTTCCAGTTCAACGGCTCGTTTGTCACTGTTCCCGCCCCAAAGCTCGGCGCTGTCGCTATCAAGTCGGCCGTCGAAAAGTCGGGCGTGCCCATCTCCAAGATCACCAATGTCTACTTTGGCAACGTCCTCCAGGGCAGTGTGGGCCAGGCCCCGGCACGGCAAGCAGCCATCTTTGCCGGCCTTCCCTCGTCAGTCGAGGCCACTACGGTCAACAAGGTGTGCGCGTCGGGCCTCAAGGCTGTGACGCTCGCTGCCCAGGACATCCAGCTTGGTCTGAGCGAGGCTCAGATTGCCGGCGGCATGGAGAACATGTCCCGCTCGCCATACTACATTCCCCGCGCCACCAGCCTGCCACCATTCGGCAACATCACTCTCGAAGACAGTCTCATCAAGGACGGCCTGACTGACGCCTACGACCAGCACCACATGGGCATTTGTGCTGAGCGTACCGCCAAAAACTACCGCGTGACGCGCGAGGACCAGGATGCCTATGCCATCCAGTCGTACGAGCGGGCACAGGCAGCGTGGGAGGCCAAGGCATTCGCGGACGAGATCGCACCCGTCACTATTACCGACAAGCGCAAGAAGAAGGAGATTATCATTGACACCGACGAGGGCTTCCTCGACATCAACGTGGCCAAGGTCCCCACGCTCAAGCCGGCATTCCTGCGTGATGGCACCGGCACCGTGACTGCAGCCAACGCTTCCAGCCTCAACGACGGTGCGTCCGCACTTGTCCTGGGCAGTGCCGATGTTGCCCGCGAGTACGCCAGCGGTGGCAAGTCGCGTGTGTTAGCCAAGATTGTGGCGTATGCCGATGCCGCCGTCGACCCCATCGACTTTCCCATTGCCCCGTCCAAGGCCGTCCCGATCGCATTGGAGCGCGCAGGCATCACCAAGGACGATGTTGCCGTGTGGGAGTTCAACGAGGCGTTTGCTGCCGTGATTAAGGCCAACGAGAAGATTCTTGGTCTGGAGAATGCCCGCGTCAACCCTCTGGGCGGCGCCATCTCGCTAGGCCACGCTCTCGGCAGCTCTGGCTCTCGCATTCTGGTCTCGCTGCTGCACCAGCTCAAGGTCGGCGAGTACGGCGTTGCTGCAATCTGCAACGGCGGCGGTGCAGCCACTGCACTTGTTGTCCAGCGGGTTGAGTCTGTGTAGAGTTGAGTGCCCATGTTGTCATGTATATATAGATGGGTTCAGCTTGCTTGGATAAATTAAAACAAAATTCGACTTTCTTCAATCTGATATTCTTTTTTCCTATTTCGTATTGTCCTTTTGAGATATTTACTCAAATTTTAAAAACAATTATTACCTAAATATTTTGATGAATACTGTATTTTTCTTTTACAAAAACAAGAAAACCCCGAAACGGGGAAACTTTTTTTTAATAAAAATACTTGTCAGGATTTGTTTTCTACATTTAAATCCAGATATAAACCACCCTTCCATGCTAATAAACTCCCATCAAAACACCCAAAGAGCACACCATCTTTAAACGATCTTCTTATCTTGATATGTCTCATTCGTGAGTTGCTCAAGATGAGGCGGCGCTTAGAAACTCAAAACTAGTGGTTGGCGCTGCGTGACAAATACAAGGTGCGGTTCACTCCGTGATATCGCGGTCTTACTGGTTCATTAAGATGTCTCCAGCTGCATGTGTCGTTATGCTTTGTACTTTTGTCGTACTTTTCTGCTTCAGTTGTCCATACAGAGAAATACATGGCTGTCCTGACTGCCGTTTCTACCGGGGTAGGTGCAATGTGCCGCCCCAGTCGCGTTCCTGCCTGAAACGCCAAATGCGAAACGTCTAGAAGCCTTCCACCAACGACATCCTTCAACACCCGGCTCGACATCCGGCATAGTGTCTGCAGTGTCTTGCACTTTGACGACTGACATTTTAGAACAATGGACACACTTGTAGAGAAGTGTAGAACATGTCTCGAGACAGGCCTTTCGATGTAAATCGCATGTACATCGCCCAAACAGGATATGCGACGGGCAAGCAGGGGTTCGGCTACTTGGCACTCTTGTGTGGCGACAACTCTTCAATCAGGTGGAGGCTCTTCCACTGAAAATATAAACGAGATTGAAATGGAATAATTGCTGTCATATCGTATTGATGATCACAGCCTTGGCCATGCTCGTCTACGGAGCTTTTTGCAGGTTATTGTTTGACCAACAGCTAGTCAGGTACGGCTCGTATTGAAGGGGCAGGAGAAGAAGACACCCTCCTTCTGTTTTTGAATCTGACGCCCAACATGACTAACCAAGGCGCCCAAGCCAACATCTCATCTTGCTACCCGATGCTTCCGCACACACACCAATTGTGCAAATACATCCGCACTGCCAGTGCGCGCGCCCCCAGCTGCACCTCCTCGGCGGTGTCACCAGTGCACTGCACATGCCGGTCGGTTTTCCACATCCACGACAGGTACCCGAGCACTACCTTGCGCAAGGGGCACATCTCGACAGGGCGATGCTGATGGACAATGGACGATGGACGATGCAAGCAGAGTCGGCAGGATCAAGGATCAGTAGACATTCTACAACGCATGTTTGTCCGACCAGACGCGTCAGTCAGGCAACGATATCGGCAAGACAAGAGAATCGCAAATAGCCCGATACACCCTCGTCCTGGAGCCCATCACCCGTGCAGTCCGCAGGATATAGAACAACGACCAAGAATGGACACAGGACACAGTAATTAGACATCGTATATCAAGCCGCACCAAGCACCAGAAGCGACTCTGGCGCCCCGTCGACCCCTTCACGGATGCACTAGGTGACCGTTTTGTGCCTTTTTGCTGTTCCTGGCGGCAGACCAAAGCGACCCAAAGAGCAAAAGTGGGGGCAGAGGGGCGCCAACGAAGCGACGTGCCGCCTGGTATGGCATTCGTATGGATATTCTCTTTCTCTCTGGCTTCCAACGATTGTCGTCGCTCTCTAGACTCGCCAGCGTCTATTTTGGGCCCATCGGGCTCTGTATGGCTCTGCTCCGTATGGGTTTATATGGGGCACTTCTGGCTCTTTCCCTACTCTCTCAATACTGTATTCAGATGTCTTCAGACACTAGACACATGGCCTAGGCTCTGTGTGGCGTGCTCCTTCCTCCTGCTCTCCTGTTCCTGTCCCAGGCTGTGGCCAGACATTGCGCCCCTCCTTCCCTGTTTGTGACAACCACTCCCTAGCCCGCCCACCAAATACAGAGAGAGTCCACCCGTCCGAACCCCGTGCATTTTGGTCACTCGGTCTCCTTGTTTCGTGCTTTGGTTGCTTCGTTGCATTTTCCCTTCTCTCCTCTATTCTCCTGTGTCTCCTTGTCCCTTTGTGCTCTTGGCTTCAACCCTCTCTCCTTTCTTTGTGCTGCATCGCCGCTTTTAACTCTGCATCGCCGCCATCGCCATCGCCATCGCCATTGCCCATCGCTCTTGCCATTGCCGCACCGGGCTCTTTCCCTTCTCAGCACCTCGATTGCTGTACTTACTACTTCGATCGCACCTGCCTCCCCGGCCGTTCACCGCCCACCACGACCTCCCCGCCACGCCATCTGCTACTATAGTCAGCACTGACCCAGGCCTGCCGACAGCGTACCGTGTGCCGGCCGCTGCAAACCACTCCCCGCCTCGATATTGCCTCAGTCCGCTGCTTGACGATAGTCGTCACTCGCCGTCTATAGCCCTTCCACCCCTCCATAACCCGAGTTCAGATCGCCCACCATGGCCGAATTCGCCCCCCGGTCGATGAAGCGGAAGAACGTCAAGGGTCTCGCCCTGACCCCCGCCGCACCAAAGCCTCCCCCGGCCGTCGAGACCGCCGCCGACCGCAACGACGACCAGTCTGCACAGCTCGAGATCGGCATCGAGTACAACCTGGATCTGCGCCCCGACGACATTGAGTTTATCAAAGAGCTCGGCTCTGGAAACGGCGGTACCGTCAGCAAAGTCAGACATATCCCGACAAACACAACCATTGCCCGCAAAGTATGTCTCTCTTTGGTTTTGTTATACTTGCATTGCTGCCCGCCGCAGGACAAGGCTGCCGAAGGCCGAAACACAAGGATCTGATACTAACACGCTTAGGTCATCCATGTAGAAGCAAAGAAAGAAATGCGCAAACGTATCGTCCGCGAGCTGCAGATCATGCGGCACTGCCACTCCGAATACATTGTCACCTTCTACGGTTCATTCCTGAACCACAACAACGACGTGATCATGTGCATGGAATACATGGACGTTGGGTACGTACTTCCATATGACAGATGGCAGTTGGCGTTCGAGCCGTTACCTCCAACACACGCTAATATTGTATCGCCACATCTAGTGCTCTTGACAGAGTCTCCCGTGTTTTCGGTCCCGTCCGTGTCGATGTCCTGGGCAAGATTGCCGAAGCCACTCTTGGCGGCCTGACCTACCTCTACGTCAAGCACCACATTATGCACCGCGACATCAAGCCTTCCAACATTCTCGTCAACTCCCGCGGTTCCATCAAGCTCTGTGACTTTGGTGTTTCCGGCGAGCTCGTCAACTCCATTGCCGACACCTTTGTTGGTACATCGACATACATGGCGCCCGAGCGTATCCAGGGTGAGCGGTACACTGTCAAGTCGGATGTGTGGAGTTTTGGTCTTACCATTATGGAGCTGGCAATCGGAAAGTTCCCATTCGCCTCCAACGAGCAGCACTCGGATGACGATGACAATGCCCCAGCCGGTATTCTTGATCTTCTGCAGCAGATTGTCCACGAGCCCGCACCGCGCCTGCCCAAGAGCGACGCCTTCCCCTCCATCCTCGAAGATATGATCCAACGCTGTCTATTCAAGAACCCCGACGAGCGGCCAACACCCCAGGAGCTCTTTGTAAGTACCCCATGTCGGATCGCAGAAGCCCTGCCAAACATCTACTAACAATACAGGAACGGGATTCTTTCGTGCAAGCAGCCAAGAGAACACCTGTCGATCTGCGCGAATGGGCCGTTGGCCTCATGGAGCGCGACAACCGCAAGTCCCACCTTGCACCGCAGCTGTCACCGGCGACACAAGACCTGCTCCGCGGCACCGACTCTCCGACCTACCACGGCGGCGAGGATCGGTCGCTGGAGACCCCAACCTCAGGTGAGATTCCTATCGTGGGCGATATTTTGTCACCTCGTGACCAACACGGCCTCAGCCTATCGAACCGGTCCCCAACGCGGCCCGCAAATGGACCCAGCATTAGCCATGGCAATGCCGGGATCAGCAGCGGGTATGGCAACGGGCATATCGGTAACGGGAGCACGGGCTCCGGCGTCGGCAGTTCCGGATTCAGCAGCCTTGGCCGCGCAGGTGGACAGGCTATACATCCGGGACTGGGAGCACGAGTAGTCACCGCCGACTCCATCCCGCGTTTACCGCAACCCATCTCGACGAGCCACGGCCACAGCCACAGCAGCAGCGGTGGCCTGTCCGGCCCGACAAGCGCTGGCCCAAGCTCGACCACCTTTTCCCTCCCTGTCCGCCCCGCCCCGCATCCGAACAACCCGCTGCCGCCTGTCCCCCCAAAGAAGGAGACCCCAGACGAGTTGAGACGCCGGCAGCAACACCACCAGCAGCCGTACCATCATACCCAGCAACAGTACCAGCAACAACCCCAATACCAGCAGCACCAATCGCACCACCAGCAGCACCCGCTCCAGCACCAGCACCAGCACTCTCAGTCCCAACAGTCCCAACACCAACATCAGCAAAAATCTTACTATGCCCCTTCATCAAATGACACATACCCGATCGGATACCCGACAGAATGATGAAGAAATTTTATGATTACGAATTCGAAAAGTAGAGTGGAATTATCATCTTGCATTTTTATTCATATTTTATTTTCATGAACCGAGACTGAAGGGACGCTGGGAACGCGGAATCACATATACGCTTGATAGAACGACGGCGGCTGCTCCTGTTTATTTTTGGTTCCATCTACACTGCATTGCATTGCTGCGCTGTCTCCATCTCATTGCCATTTGCCCTGGATATCTCACATTTCATTCCATATTATATCTCATATTTTCTTTTCCATATTTCCATTGTTTATGACTTCATATTTATATTATACTCTTATCCTCGTGTATTGCTGCCACATGTAAATGTTTAGTCGTATTCAACCCTCCTCACCACATTATTCGCGTCCCTTATAACAGTCTATTTTCACCGTGAGTAGTCAAGATGAGCTTACATGTACATATAAACGAAAGCACTCTGTATATAGTTTGTATTCTATCTTTTATTTACATTGGCTCGTGCTGTTGCGCTTAGGCCGAAGGAGCTCCAATCTGGCGACCGACAAATCCGTTCTCCAGAATATCAACCAGCTCATCGAGCTGCGAGATGACCACATCGGTGTTCTCATGGTCGGCCAGGTGTCTGTTGACATCGTTGACCAGCAGAACCGTTGCCGCGCCTGCTCTCCGACCGGCAGTGATGTCGTCTATCGAGTCACCGACCATGATAAGGCCAGATCCGTCAGCCTCAGGAACGACAGTGTGCTCGATCTCTTCCTCCTCCTTTTGCTCCTTGACAACCTCGGCAGGATCGGCCGTGTCGTCCTCGACAGCCGCTGACCGCAACAGACCCCAGCTGCGAGCAATGTGCAGAATGCCGGCCGGGTCAGGCTTAGGAGGACGGAAGTCACGAGTGACAATAGGTGCAAAGACATGGCCCTCGAGGAACTTGTTCAGCAGGTGCTGCACGGGGGTCTCAAAGTTGCGTGTGCAGATGGCCTTGGGAATACCGCGAGAATCAAGGTAGTCCATGAGAGGTGCCAGGCCAGGCTGTGCCTCCTGCGAAGACATGGCAGCACGCTCAACGGCGCGGATTTTCTCCATGGCTGCCTGCTGCTCCTCGACTGTCGGGAGCTCGTAGATGTGGTCGAGAATGTCGACTTTCTTGGTAATGCCGAGAGCGTCGCGCATCTGGCCAAACATGTACGTCTGAGGGATGCTGTACGAGAATGAGTTAGCAGTGACTTGACATGACATGTTGTTTTGGGATGAGTATGACAAAGTGCCGGGTTAACATACCAAAGTGTGCCGTCTACATCGAAAACGACACCGCGAAGGACCTTGGGCTGGTGCTGGCCCGCCACGGAGGCCGGTGTTGGTGGGATGGTGCCATTGGGAGTACGGCCCTTGAGAGGCAGAAACTGCTTAGGTGGTGTAGACGAGGACATTTTGTCAGAGGTTGAGGGTGAATGTGTGGATGACGTTGAGGCTGAAGATGAGTAATAAGACAGTGACGATGCCGAGCCCGATTGAGAAGGAGCAACTGGCAGCTTGCAGTTGATTTGGCGGGCTAATGGCGCTGAAGATCGGATGAAAGTGACACAACGTGGTATGACTCTTAATGACACAGACATTGGCCAATTGAGCTGGATTGAAAATCTCGTGACAAGATCTGATAATCAGTAGGCAATACGCAATGCTTCAGATGCTGAGTAGTCACCGGCGGCGAAAGATAGCTGGAATTGGAGAAAGCTCCATAGGGCTCTCGCAGTGTGGTTAGGCAGTTGAAAAAGCGGGGTCGTTGATAGGATGTCAAGAGAGCCATCTATCCGCATCCTTGGCCGAAAGAGGCAAGCACTCGCTTCTGACAGTTGCTGCAGGGCGGCGCCTGCCAATTTCAACATGAGACATCGACGACACGAAGTCAGGTGACTTGATTGACCTCGGATTGAGCTCACGTAGAATGATGCAGACTTTGAAGAGAGGTAGAGATGAGATTATTTGCATTTAATTGCCATTATCCAAGCAGCCATGTAAATGGTAGCTCCGCAGGTACCAGTAGGCTACTCGTTGAGTGCTCTGTGAGGATCCTGACAGTGCCTTTTCTGCATGACACCCACTAAAGCGGCCCTATTCATGCACTAAAATGCCCTATTACCGCAGAATTATGTCATTGTGCCTACGTACTCTGTAGTCCACTGTAGCTCAGCGACGGAGATAAACAGAGACCCTTCATTTAGTTAGCGTCGCCCTGTGATAGCGCGTCCCGTGCACGCCCCGGCTGACTAACGCCGCGTATAGGGGTCTGATTGGCTAGGCTGCAACAATATGCAGGCGTTCGCACTTACACTGGGGCAAGAGCTATCCCTGGCGCCCTAGCTGCGGGCCGTACAGGTTCTATCTCGTCTCACAGCCTTGGCCAAGCCTCTTCTCCCTTTCGTCTTACGTCTTGTCTATTGTCTTTTCGACAGTTTGACTCTTGGGCACTAGCCTATGAACCAACATCGACATCGACATCGACATCGACATCGACATCGACAGCGGCGATGAGCAACATTACGACATCAGCAGGCGGCCCGTCTGGCAACAGCCAGTGGCCACCGCGTCGTGCAGCCAAGCGCAGTGTGAGTTGACATTCCCTAGACACCCGAGCAAGCTTCTCCGCGCAGGATGCAGCCCCAAATGAGGTGCAACGCGGCACGTATGGCTAGCAGCAGGTTTCTCAGAGCTTGCAGCTTGGCCTCTCCGACATGCAGACAGCTATCTTTAGCATATGCAACTGCGAGGATAGCTTGGATCACTGGGTTCTTGAGCCGATTAGCTAACAAACCGCACAGAAAATGCGCAATGGCACGTTCATCATCCCCTCGACTGGCGAACGCTCCCGACGACAATTTACCCTTCGAAATGGCTTCTCTCCCTTGACCGACGAGCAACGCATCGCCAACATGTCTGCCTATTCTAGCGACGAAGACGAAAATGACGACACCACCTCCTTTTTCTCTGCGCCCGGCTTCATTTCCCGCGTCGAGTCTGCCGGCCGTGTGACCCGGGATGGCTTCAGCCGCTTTCGCTCCTGGGCCGACTCACCCAAGGGCCGCGGTGTCATAAAATGCACCGTTGCATATACGATTGCCAGTCTGTGGACTTTCTGGCCACCACTCTCCGACCTCCTCGGCAAACTCGACGGCAAGCACCTGGTGGCCACAATCACCGTCTACTTTCACCCAGCCCGGACAGCTGGTTCCATGGTCGAGGCAATGATAATCGGTGTTGTTGCTATTGCATACGCCGAAATTATATCGATTCTCTCCATGGCGTCATCGGTGCTATTCGGATCGGTTCTGGGCTGGGTCACGCTTGCCTATGCGTTTGTGCTTGTTTTCTTCATCGGCTTCGGCTTCGGTTTCATCGGCTGGGTCAAACAACGCCTCAACAACCCTTCGGTCAATGTTGGTTGTACGCTCGCATCATTGGCCATCATCACAGTTGTCACCAAGGAAAACTCGACCTATAGTAGTGTCTTCTCCAACGTCAAGGTAGCACAGGTTCTCAAAACACTTGTCTTTGGCATCGGTACTACCTCATCCGTCAGCTTGCTCCTGTGGCGCGTTTCGGCGCGTGGACTGTTGCGCGACTCTTTTACCAAGGCGTCCACGTCGCTGGGTGACATGCTGGCCATGATCACGCACGGCTTCCTGAGCGGTGCCGAGGACGAGCTGACGGTCTCGGAAGAATACCGCACAGCTTCCCAAAACTGGACAGCGGCGCACGCGCAGATGACAAAGAACCTGAAAGAGGCCAAGTATGAGCACTACACTGTAGGCCATGCTAGTTTGTATCAGCTGGAGAAGCTTGTGTACAAGTCCATGGAGACACTGGCGCAGTCCATAGGTGGTCTGCGCAGTGCCGCCAACACACAGTTCGAGCTGCTTCGAGAGTCAGCAGCAGCGGCGGCAGCAGGACCGTTGACCCCTGGGCTCCCTGCCGGAAACTCGACCGCGGCATACGACTACCTACAAGCGACAACACTGTCTTCGTCCTTCTCGCCATCAACATCGCCTTCTAGAGGCGTCGGTATCCCGTCATCATCTGGCGGGCCATCCTCACCAACCAACTCGAGGCCACAACTCTCCCGCGCCAGCTCCAGTTTCCATCGGAGTGGCAGACTGGCAGTGCTATCCGCTATTGACGAGGCCTCAGATGAGAGCAGCGAAGATCGGCCGGCTGGACGCCACCGCATGACTGATGAGGAGGCACTCGGGTTTTTGGGTGTCGTAGGTGGCCCTGGCTCGAGCCCGAGCTCCCGTATGCTGTCGAGCTCGCCTCCTGCTGTTGATTTTGTCGAGCATGCTGCATCAATGTACAGCGGCAAGTCCCGTCGGGGCAGCACAGCTACACTGCGGACGTCCTCGGAGATCTTTGAGTTGTTCATCGGCATGCTTGGGCCGTCTATGAAGTCGCTGGCATTTACGCTGGCAACAGTTCTCCGGGACTCTCCCTTTGGTGGTGCTCCGGAGTACAGCATCTTCATCAACGACCAGTACCGACAGAGCCTCAAGGATGCCCTCTCATTGTATAATGCGGCGCGTGCCGAGGCCCTGGAGGAGCTTTACAAGACAATCGAATTTGGCCGTCCACGATCTGAGAAGATCAAGGCCGACTTTGAAGAGGTTGCAGCAGCGTGTGGCCACTTCAGTTTCAGCCTGCAGGCGTTTGGCGAGGAGTTGACCAAATATCTCGATGTGCTGGATGACCTCAAGCTTGTCCGCGATCATAACAACCGCAGCTGGCGTTGGTTGTTATTCTGGAAGGCACCACAGTCGCGGTACCCGTCGGTGCTCCCATTCGATGTGGCCGTGGCCGATCGTAACGCTGAACCAGAGGATGTTGTCGAGGAACCGTACACTGACGACCCATCTGCGAGCCGCCCGGCCGGAAACGCAAGCCGATCCAAGAACATACGCCCGATCCGCAAGTCACAGATGCCGCGTGGTATTCCTGACGAGATGATCAAGCAGCGTGATACATTTAGCTGGCAGGCGGCACCCGACTCGAACGCTGTTGTGCGCAAGCTTGCTCAGCGGGTTTTGCGGTCGTTCCGGGTGTTGATGCGGGATGATATCCGATTTGGAATAAAGGTGGGCATCGGCGCCTTGTTGTGGGCCATGATGGCTTTCATTACAGAAACGAGAGCATTCTACATGCATTGGCGGGGTGAATGGGGACTTTTGTCTTTTATGATTGTGTGTTCCATGACGGTGGGAGCTTCCAACACCACAGGTCTCGCACGGTTCTTGGCCACACTGGTTGGGTCTACGTGGGCTGTAGTCAACTGGAACATCAGCGAGGGCAACGCCCTTGCTCTGCTATTCCTTGGTTGGCTTGTAGCCTTTTACAGCTTCTTTATGATGATTGACCGCGGAAAGGCGCCCCAGGGCCGGACGACGCTGCTAGCTTACAATGTGATTACGCTGTATGCGTATTCTCTGTCACAGCGCGTGGACGATGACGACGACGACGAAGGTGGTGTGCACCCTTTTATCATGGAGATCGCCAAGCATCGGTTCCTGGCCGTAACTGCAGGTATCTTATGGGGTCTTTTCGTGTGCCGTGTTGTCTGGCCGATCTCTGCTCGCAAGCGGTTCAAGGAAGGTGTCTCTGTGCTCTACTTGCAGATGGGTCTTATCTGGAAGCGGGGACCGCTGGCCATCTTGCTGCGCAGCGACTGCAGTCGGTCGTACCTAAAATCCGGCGAGCAGGCCGCGCTGCAGCGTTATGCTGCACGGTTGGAGACCCTGCGCCAGGGAGCAGCGTCCGAGTTTGAACTCCGGGGCCCGTTTCCCTTTGAGGCGTGCGGACGTATGATGGCGGCGACCAACAAGGCGTTGGATGGCTTCTATGCCATGAGTCTGTTGACCCAGAGGCGTGGCCACCTTACAGAGGGTGAGCGTGCGCTGCTCTACTACACGGCAACAGAGCGGGCTATGCTCTGCGACCGGATTTGTCACGTGTTCCAGGTGCTTGCGAGCTCGTTTATGCTCGAGTACCCCCTCACTGACGCACTGCCGGGGGTAACGATCGTTCGGGACCGGCTGTTGGCGAAGATCTTCCAGTTCCGCAAGGAGCATGCACTGTCGCTGAAACAGCAGCAGAGTGCAAAACATCAGACGGACTCTGGCGCTGCAGCAGCAGCAACAGCAGCAGCGGTATCACCGAGCAGTGCAGATGCAGAAAGCAGCGCCCAGGGATCTCAGCCAGCATCGATATTAGCAGGCCTGGCAGCGGCTGCAGCTGCAACACCTACATCAGCTACGGCAAATACGACAACGACAAACGCTGGAGAAAATCCTACTACAGGCGTCAATGTCGAGGAGCGCGACTATGCCCTGCTGTATGCCTATGCACTGGTCACAGGCCAGGTGGCTGAGGAGCTTCAAATTATCGAGAAGGAGATTGAGGGTCTTTTCGGTGTGCTAGATCTTGAGGCCACCCTACTACAGTAGCATCTTACGCCTTCTAACAATAGGCTTTACTTTACTGTTTCGGTATTCGCGGGTTTGCTTGCATTTGTACTTTTATATTTATTTTTGACTTCATTTTGTTTCTCATTACTGTCTATGTTTCCCTTTTCGCTTCAGTCCTCGCTTTCGCTGCATCATATACCTATTTGGGATCTGTTGTCTCCTGTCTCATCCCGTTGGGTATTAGGCCTTTGGGTACAGATATATTTCATTTTTGCGAGTTTTGTTTACGGGCCAGCTTATTTCTTACGGCATGCATCTGGCCTAGCCAGCACACCAGCACTTGATAGCACATGTATCTTTTTGATTTCTTTATTTTGAATATCTTTGAATACATGACATTTGTCTATCTTTTGGTCCGATCTTGTAATTTGATATTTTTATGCTTGTCTCGAATGAAGTGAAGTGTCTGACCGAAAAGGAAAAGAAAATGAGCTAATGCCACTGAGTCCGACGGATATTGATTCATCGACGTTTCTTCCGGACTAGACTGATATTATGCCTATCGGAAACGACGACCAGGCACTCGTTCGCTCGCACTATGATGCTCGATCTCACTACTATCCGCTGGGCTGACCCGTTCCGTATCCAAATAGACCCAATTACCGGGGATCCTTCGTTCTCACGCTGCCAGCACAGCTCGAATGCTACTAAGACGACCCAGCGTCAGCACCTAGCTTGCCGGTGGCTGCACAGGGACCGACCCCTAGGTGCTGTTATTGCGACCGTCACATCAGTGGCGCCGAACACGAGAGGGGAATAGGACAGCTAAGAGGGCTAGAAGGGCTAAGAAGGGGGAAGGCCGGAGCTAGATATGCACTGCCGATGTGAGCGAGAGGTAAAGGCAAGTAAAAGGGTAAGGAACAGACATGGGTCGCGTTGTAACACCGAGACCTGCATTAGAGCGGAAAAGAGCTGCGCCCCATGCTTCCCTATTCGGGCAGTTTCAGTCTTACACAACGGCAGAGCTTACTGCTGGTGGTGAACTGACGAAAGATGCATCTGTTTTTGTCGTTTTCGCAATTTTCAGTGTCTGATCTGTGTCTATGATCTGTGGCATTGATCGATGGTGTTCATGATCTCTCGAATGTCTCTGATGGCCATGCTCCCTCCAGGTGTCTTGGCTCGAACTGGATCGTCTGATTTTTTCCCTTTCTTTTTATGCATATTCTTAGTCGCCGTAGCTAGTCGGCGGGAATAACGGTTCCAAGCAAAGGACCAAGCAGGATCAGGCTGCAGCAATATTGACTTTGGGCGACCAGGTGTTCTAGCGGTCTCACTGAGTCAGGGACGTTCGTCGTTCAGCTCCGCCGAGGACTGAAATGCGATTCGGACCTGTCGGCAGCAGCCAGCCAAGGCGATCGCAATGTCAAGAGGGGCCGTACTAAGCATCGAGATGGCGGTGATACTTGTTAGATACGAGAAGAATACTGACATAAGCGGGCAAAGCCAGGTGCCGTCGGTCGTGGTAGGACTAAACACACGGCAAATTTGATTATAATTTAGATATCTCCTGACATTCTGAGATATTTTGGGATACACTCAGAGATAGACAGGCCAGTAGGCGGTAACGGTCGAATGGAGTCGAGTCGTGAGCTAAAGCAAGACATAAGCAGGGTGGGATTGAGAAACAAGCTTGTCTCTGACTTACATGATCCGTTAATACGACGCCGTGGACTCGCCTGTGCACATTTTATTCTCCTTTTATTTGTTTCGTAAACAATTCCGAAAGTGTCCTCTCAACAACGACTGTTTCTGTTATTTTTGCGCCTTTTTTCTTTATACGAGGGTTCTTTATTCCTTTCTTTCTCTGCATTCTTCGTTTACTTTATTGATACTTGTTTTACGTCTTTTTGTAGCTAGCTCTGATGCTTTTGTTACAAGTACCGTCTGTATATGGAATATGGCCGGCTGAGGCTGACGGCCAGCCTATCCCGAAGACGGTGCCAGGACCCGTAAGGACGGACTAGACTAGCTGTACATACACCGGGCTAAGTATCTGCCAGAATACGAGATATCAAAGCGCCAGGGCGACTTGGTGACCCTGAAATTGCGCGCGAATAGTGTATGCTACACGATAATGCCCAACGAAAACATCAGCCAGCCTCGAAACGACAGCTGGCAGATTAAGAGATCCAGCCAGACACGACCCGGCAGGCATCATGTTCGCTTCTCCGGCTTACCATCCCTTAGCCGTTCCCCATCCGCTGGCCGTTGCTTAAAGTGGTATTGATGCTTTTGATCCCCCCAAGTGAAATATAATTACTACATTGAAGACCCGACCATCAAGTCACGCATCTTCCTTATGCGGCAAAGCTATGTTCAGCCTCGGCGTAGTCCGTACTACACACTCCGTAGGACAAGTCCGGAGATTTAATGTTGGCGCTTTGATTTTCTCTAGGAATGCAGTGCATCATCCTCGCTGCAGATAGGACGAATAAGGTCCCCCATGCAATAATCACGTCGGCTACATAACAGTGAGCCGTAAAAAAAGAACTCAACAGAAATACAAGAGTTTATGCTGTATGTACACCGACTTGATGTATTGTTTTTCTGCTGCATATAAACGAGGTACAGACGAAGACTCGCAGAAACGCAAAGATGTCCCTACCCCAGATGACGGACTTATCTCATGCAGAGGCAGACATGGGATGATGTGATGTGATGTGTTGTTTTCTTGTTTTTTTTTTTTTTTTT
>CP135123.1:0-43552 GCA_032248835.1 Ophiostoma piceae
TTTTTTTTTTTTTATAGCTTTTTTCCGTCGATTTTTTCTTTTTTCTCGTAGTTTTCGTACCCGTAGTAACTAAATATATTTTTTAAGTATATATATAGTTATATATATATATAATAGTATATATATATATTTAAAAGTCGTTATCGCGTTTAATCTAAACCTCGTTTTTAATTTCGATAAAATTATCGTTAATAAAACTAAAAAAAAAATCGTTACATTTATTTTTAGTAAACGTATCGGCTAAGTTATCGATACTAGTAATCTAACGGACTTAAATAATCTTACGACGTTTATAAAATTACCGAAACATCGAAACGTCGATTATAAGTTGTTTTTTTACAATAATACTAAGTCTTATAATAATATTAAAAATAAACTTATTATTTATATAAATTATTAAAAAAATATTACGACTAACGATTATACTAATAATAGCTTTTACGTAACTAGTAATATTAAAACTATATATAAAAGTATAAAACTCGGCGGCGAAAACGAAACAAGTAACACGACGGTATTTAATAAACGATTAATAGATAATATTTATCGTATCGGTAGTATTACGTATAATAATTATATAACCGATCTACGACGATAGATCGGTATTACCCGTAAACGATATATTAATAAAAACAACAACTTCCATAGTTAATAAATTAAAAAACATAAAACGGAAACTACGGTCGGAGTATTTCGATTACTACTAGAAGCGGCTATTAAAAAGTTTAATTTCGGCGGGCCCGGGGTTTGTGTATTACGCTACGACGGAGAAATTATACGCGGTTTTAAGTTAATATATCGAAACGACGTAAACGCCTTAAGTTTTTTAAACTATATATTACTACTTTAAGTTAAATAATAACGTTACTTTACTATACGTATTTTAATTAACTTAAGGCTTTTTAATAACGGGAGAAATATTCCGAACCTACGTTTTTTACGTAAGGGATATAATACCGTTCCGGGATATATAAAACATCGTACCGTTAAACTTAATCGACGTATCCGGCGTAAAAGTCTTTCGGGGTTTAGCCCGGAAGTTAGTTTTTTATAGTTTCGTTTCTTCGAGTACGGCGAACTTTTTATCGGCGAATATTAGTATATCGTTTATTTAAAGGCCGACGAGGGCGAACATCGTATTATTACGTAATATTAAATAGATATTATATAATAATAATATTAATTTTAAAAATCTCGAATAATACTTAAGGTAAGTAACGAATTAATAGTTACTAGTTTTCGGGATACTATATAACGGTTTAACGACTCAAAGTACGAAGTTCGGAAAAAGATATAAAATAACTCGGGCCGTTTTATTAAGGTTAATAAATATATTACGTATTAAGTACGAAATTATTTATACGTACGTTTAAGATATATTTCGAATTATTAACGTTATACTTTTACTTTTTAGTATATAAATAACGAAACTTAAAATAATACGTTAGTTTATACGTTATAGTATCGAAGACGTCTTTAGTATAGTATCGTTTTCGGTATCGCCGTAGCTTTAGACTACTAACCGGTTTTTCTCCGTTACGTATACGGTACCGACGTACTTTAGTTTATCGATAAATCGCGTATTAAAAATCCGAGTATTTCGGGGTATTAATTTATGTAAGGTTAGCTTAAAAACTTTTTTTTCGAATAAACTATTAATCTTTATACGTTTAGAGACGTTATAATTTAGTACTAAAAACGGTACCGTATACTAAATAATAACTAAAAGTTCGTAAATTCTAATAAATACTATCTCTAAAAGTATATTAATCGGTTTTTACCGTATTTTATTAACGGCGGGGCGGCTACGGCTTCTATAAACTATCTCAGTAGCTTTAACAACGATCTTATAATCCGGCTTCTTAAACTTATAAAGCCGTACAAAGGTAATACGGAAAACGTTATAGTTATTATTACTAAAGTTTACCGTTATTTTTTTTAGTATAATACTACGTATACGGTATAAACTTTACTAACTTTCGGTAATTACCGTCTCGTTACTACTACGGGCCGGGCAGTATACTAATACCTAATCGTTAACTATAAAGACCGTTACCGTAAGCTCGTTCCGTTAATTAAGTGTTTTCGAAATTCGGCGCTAAGTTATATATTTTTTTAAGTCTCGTATCGCGATTTTAATAGCTACGACTCGTTATATTACTGTAAGGGATAAAGTAGACGTTATAAATATTCGGAAGTACTTTCCGAATATTAATAAAATCGGTACGATACTATAAGGTCTTATTATATTATTAATAGCTTTTATTACTATTTAAAAAGATAAAACCTCGCTAACTTCGGAAGCCTCGGCTCGAATAATAAAGTATATATAGTCTATAATCTCGTAATATTTTTCGATTTTATCGACGCTATAGTAGACTTCGGTCGATACAAGCTTAAGCTTACAACCGAAAAGTATAACGTTATTTTTAAACTTTTTACCCGTAAAGTTAGTATTTTAATTATAAATAATTAAAACTAGTAGCCCGATATAAGTATTTAACTAATACTTACGAAGTTTATCTTAGCTATACTAAGCCGTAAGGTTGTCTAACTATCGTACTACTATAAAGCTAATTATTTTATCGATAATATAAATATAAAGCTTACTTTAAAAATAAATAATATTAACGATAATCGTTTTATTAAATATAACGTTATATTTTTTCTTTAAATTAAATTTAAAACGACGAAGTAGTTTTTAATAAAACTAATAATAATAATAGAAATCTTAAATTTATTATAACTTACTACGTTTAATATTAACGTCGTTAGTTACTACTAATAATCGATAGAAACGCTCGATAAATAAATAGCTAAAACGACGGTAAAATTACCGAAGCTTTATACTTATATAGAAGCTTTATATATTAAACTAAAGCTTAATTATCTCTAAAATCGGTAGTAAAATATAACCGAGTCGACGGATAACCGGGGTCTCTTATCCTAATAAAACTATAATATCCCGCGTATTATTAAAGTAACTTTTAAAACGATCTAAGTCTTTTAATAAAATTAAGAATAGTATATCGACGGGCATTATATAGAATCTAATAGTATCGATAAAGGTCTTTATATCTATAGATCTTAATAAAGATATAACTCTAATACCGAACTTAACGCTTACCGTTTTTTTAAAACCGGTATTATACGGTACGTTACGGAGTTTACGAAAAGCGGTAAATTAAAGTATATTATATATCGAAAATATTATTACGCCGGTATCTACGATAAAGCCGATAAAAACGCTTTTGTTATCGGTAAACGTATTAATTAACGACATACTACCTCCGTTTTCGTTTTCCGTAATTACTATCGGGGATAAAATAAAAAATAAAAATACGTTCTTTTTTATAGTAATATTATTATCGTTATTTTACGCCTATAAGTTATTTACTTAACTCGTAAAATACGTATTAATTACGACGATATCGAAATTATTTTTTTTATCGTCTTCGTTAAGCTTTTATAGAAGTATTTTACTCTATCTTTTTTTAACGTCTTTAAAAACGGTAAAATACTATCTTATATTCTTCTACGTCTTATTCTATTACTCGCGTTTATAAACGTTTTACTTAGCTTACGTATACATACGTTAACGATAACCCTCTTTACCGTAAATATAATATTTCCGTAACTAAAGTAATACCTATACGTCGATTAACGATACCTAAATACGAATAAACTTACGGTTATTAAAGTTACCGCCGTTATTAAAATTACTACGGCTATTAAAGTTACCGCTATTACGGTAGTAAATTCTATCGATATAAAACTATCTTATAAAAGCGTAAAAAACTTCGACGATATACGTATTAAATATTAAACCTAAAACTTTATTACTTTCGTTTATTTTATAAAAATTTTCTATAGCTATAACTAGTTAGCCGACGTAGCTATTAACGGCGATATTCGTAAAACTTACAACTTTTTTAATTTAAAAGTACGCCTTAAATAACGTTAATATATAAAAATATAAAAAAACTCGTCTTTCGGTTTTATAACCGAGTATACGATAAATATAATAAATTTAGTTATAATATACGTATACGACTTTAAAAAAAAAAAATTAAATATCCTTCGGTAAAACTCCTCGAAAAAACTTCCGTACTATCGGACGACTCGTTCTTATAAAGTTATAGTATTTTCGAAATAATTTATTATTATAACAATAACTATCTCTTAGTTATTAAAGTCTTTAACTAAATTATATAACTCGAAGTATTTATTAAAAAGCTTACTATCCGCTATTATTACGGTTAAAACCCGACAATAATACTCCTTTTAAAACTTAAGTTTATTATAATAGTCGACGAAGTTATCGTATTTATATAATAAACTTATCGGGTTATTTTTATTAATATACTTTTAAAACTCCGGGTACGACTTATAAAAATTACCGATAATACGGAGCTACTTTTTATCGGCTTACCCGATATTACGAAAGTAAAAACGGATTTTCCGTTTACGAAAATAACCCGCGTTCCCGATATCGGGGATCTTATACGGGTTACTTTAAGTACCGAGGTAGTTTTTTTAATTATTTAAAGTCGAGGCGTACTAAAAAAAAAAAATATAATACGTCTTATTAAATCGCGGTATTATACCTAAAAGTAGTTTATTTTATTACTACCTAAAACCCGAATAATAACTATATATCGAAGGTAGTATATTTTATATTAGTAATATACTTTAAGACCGAGTACGCGGCGTCGAACTTACGGGAGGAGTTTTTTACCCGGGGTTTTAGTTCGGTATCCGCCCGTAAGTAGCCGAAGTAATCGAGCTTTTAACTTTAAGGCTTAAACTATTTATTACGTACGTTATAATAAGTCGAAAGTTCGGGTAGACGTTCTTAATATCGATTTATTCTACGATTACTAAATTATACGTTATTATAAACTTTTTCTTTAGTACTACTTTAAAGTTTTATTTATCTTAGTCTAAAAAAACTAAAATAATATCGTATATAGTCTTAAAAATCGTAAATAAAGTACTTTTATACTAATAGACGTTAATACTACAAGTACGGAGTTTATTTCTAAATATAACTACCGAAGCTTAGCCCGTTTTAGCCTAGTTTTTTTTAGTCTAGTTACCGAACTTATCTTAAATATATTTATAAAAATCGTAATTAATAATCGTAGTACTTTCGATATTATCTATCTATTATTTATTAAAAGTTTCGGCCCGTTACGTTGCCTCCGCGCGTTTTTCTTAAACGGTAGTCGAGCGTAAGCTTTTCGAAAGTCTTTCTTTTTTCGACGTTATCGTAATAATAATTAATTATAGTAAAAAAAAAAAAAAGTATAGTTAAAAGAAAGTATATATCTAGTCTCGAGTACGAAAATAAATAAAAAAATAGAGTAAAATATAAATATAGTATCGATAAAAAAAGTATAAAATTATCGGATTAACTTTTAGCTATTACCTATAATAATTTAAACCGTAAAATAAAACTAATAAAAATATACTCGTAAAGTCGTATCGACGCGTCGTTATATTAATTTAAAAGTCAAAAACTAGTAATAATTACGGTAAAAATTTTTCTTTTAATATATAAAGCTTAAAGATTATACTTAATCCTCTAGCTTTAATCTCTTAGTTATAACTATCGAGATACTTTAATCAATTTAATCAATTTAAAACTATCTATCTCCCGTTTCACTCCGTTATCATGTAATAACGTATAAAAGTTATAGAAAGTCGTGATGTCTAAAAGATAAAATCCTCCAAGAAAGTAGGCGGGCGAAAAACCCTGCTATTTACTACCAAAAAGTCTTTCCTGTATTCCGGTGGGGTTCCTGTGGAGATTGGTTCTCTACTTGTATCTTGCTTAGTCATATGCTCTTTGGTTTAGTTAGTCGACACATTCTTACATAATTCATCGTGATATTATGTAATAAAATGTATTAATTAGACAGATATATATCGACAACCATCTGCTGGGGCATAAAAGCATGAAAAACGAGTAAACAAGGTATAGAATAGACAAAAAAGAACACAAGTCATGGCACGTAATTCAAGCAGACGCTCTACTCCTTCAGGTCCGCTTCGCTCTCCCGAAAGATACTCCGCCGCGACTGCGTAGGACTCGCCTCGCCGGGCGCAATGTGCTCGTCAGTGCGGGCTGCTGCCGCCGCTGCTTCTTGTTCTGCGGCGGCCTCGGCGCCCGCGGACGCTTCGGGGATCGGCTGCGGCTGCGGCGACGACGAGCCCATGATGCCGCCTATTGACGCTGGAAAATCGGGGCCCATGGGCGACACAATGTGGCCGAAGCCGCCGCCGACAGACGACGAGACGCCCGACGCCGCGGACTGGCCGCCGTCGCTGCCGTTGCGCAGGTGCGCGCGGTCGTGGTCGCTGATATCCGAAATATTGGACTCGCGGAAGTGGGCGGCGGCGCTGCTGGGCGTGGTTGTCGACGGCGGCGTGGGCTGGGGCGGCGGCGGCGTAAAGGGCTGGGCAAGACCGAGGGACGGCGAGTCGGCGCGCGGCACGACGCCTCCGTCGGGCACGGCCGCCAGACCCAAGTTGCGGGAGCTGCCGTTGTTGCTGCCGTTGAGGACGGAGTTCTGGTTGGGGTGGCTGAGCGGGCTCTCGAGCTCGGCGGAGACGGACTTGGCGTAGAAGCCGTTGGCGCTGCCGAGCTTTGTGTTGCCGCTGATGTCTGTGGACGAGACGTTGGATCCGGGGAAGTCGGCGGGCAGTTCAGCGCGAAAGTTTGTTTCGCCTGTTTGTTAGTCTGTGCCGTTTAGTGAAGATATACGAGAAGAAACTTACCATGTAGTTCGGAAGCAAACACATTGGAGGCTGCGACTTATTAGTAAAATTTAAAAATATCAAAAAGAAAACGTGATACGTACCCGTCAGTTCTGACGCATTGTTGACGTCGCTATGCGGCGTTGGCAGGCCGGCCGGTGAGTGCCCGTGCGACGGCGCATAGAAGCCCGGCGACCCGCGCGCCAGGTTCATCTCGGCCATCTCGGGGCTGATCGGCGTGCCCGTGCTGTGCGGCGCATGCGAGGCATCGCCGTCCCACGACGCGCTCGACGTCGGCACGTGCTTGACGCTGGGCTGCGCGCGCAGCCAGCGGAACACGGCGTTGCTGCTGGGGTCGTAGGTGGCCTCGCTCCCGGCGTGCGTGCCGTCGGCGCGGCTGGAGCGGCCGCCGCTGGCATTGGACTTGTTCTTGATCTGCTGGCGCTTGCGGTACAAGAAGGCGGCGAGGCCGAGTAGCACGAGCAAGATCAGACCGCCAATGACGCCGAGCAGCGGCGCCAGGAACTTGGGGGTGTGCGAGCCGCCGCCGCTGGAGGACGTCTCGGGAGCGGACGAGTGTGTGGTGGAGGACGACGTCGTGTTGAGCGGGTAGGGATAATAATTGGTAATCTTGGACGTGGCATAGGCCGTGGCAAAGACGCTCTTGAGGCCGGTGGCGGCCCAGCCGCCCGATACGGCCGGGGCTGTGGCCGTGGCGCCACCCTTGCCGTTGCCGCCAATGGCCTTGACGACGGCATCGGGCACGCTGTAGTCGGACCAGTCGGCTGGCGTGTAGGCGTCCATCCAGGTGGCGGACGACAGGTTGAACAGCTGCACGATGCCGCCTTCTAAACAGCTGAGACTAGACCCAGCGAGCGGCGGGTAGCCGCCAATGACAAACATCTGGTCGGGGTAAGGCTTGACGCACTTGTGGCCGGCGCGGCCGTGGGTAGTAGACGACGAGTTGTAGACCTTGGTCCAGGTAAAGGAGGGCAGCGACAGGACCCAGACGTCGTCGTTGAAGTCGGCGCTGACGTCGAGGCCGTCGAAGCCGCCATAATAATAAATGTTGAAGCTGGAGGCGTCGGCGGCGGCGGCGACGACGGAGCACGCGCGCGTGCGCTGGCCAATGGCAGAGCCGCCGGTGGTGGGCTGTTTGTACCAGGCCTTGCCGGCAATGTCGTAGACGTCAATGGTCGTAACAAAACCAGGACTGTCGGCCTTGCTGGCAGTCTCGTTGTCGGACAGGGCAATGACAGAGGAGAACTCGGGGTAGGTGACGCCGCCAATGGCCACCAAAATACCCTCTTTGCCGACGGGGACCCAGACGAGCTCCGGGTTGGCGCGGCCGTCGACGGTGCTGGGCAGCGTTGTGTTGGTCCAGGTCTCGTCCTGCTGGGTGGACATGTCGACGGAGATGAGCGTGTTGGACACGTTGACGGCGGTCAGCGAGTCGTTGCCGTTGACATTGTAGATGGGCCCCCAGGACGGCGAGCGCAGGCCGGAAAAGTACCAGGCCTTGTTCTCGGAGGGCGCACTGGCGGCGCCGCCGTAGGCGACGTAGCGGGTGGTGCCAGAGGGTAGGTCGGCATTGACAAAGCCTGGGCGGAATGTGGCGCGGTAGGCGCCGTACTGCTCAGCCTGGTAGGCAGTCACAAAATCGCCGTCGGGGTAGGAGTAGGCGTCAGTCTGGGGCAGCAGGCCGCCGTACATGAAAAACTCGTCGTCGTTGGCAAGCAGGGCGCCGTCATAGTAGTTTGGGGCGACGTTGTTTGCGCTGGAGCCGGGGGAGACTTTGTAGAGGGTACCCATGACGCCGGTGACGTTGTCTGCTGTGGAAAAGGGCATGCTAAAGTTGAGGGTCCAGATGATGCCGAGCGGGTTGTTGTCGGAGTTGGGCGAGCCGTAGGAGCCGTCGTCCATGCCGGGGATCCAGAAGAGGGTGCCGCCGTCCATGTAGACGGTATCTTTGACGACGGCGACGCGGGGCTGTTCCCAGGAGCACATTGTGGCGTTGATCTGGCCGGCGTCCCAGCCGGAGGACTGGGCCACGGCGGCGGCCACAAGGCCGGAGGCGGCCAAGAGGCTGAGCATCTTTTATTTTGTTTGAATAAATTTCATATGCCTTACTGCATGAACAGCGGGCTGCAGATGGAGATAAGAACAAAAACCAAAAGTAAAGTAACAAAAGTAAAGTATCAAAAGAGAATCAATATGACAGGGATGAGATATGAGACGGGGACAAAAGAAGCAAACGAAGCAAAGATGAGACGATATGAGATGGGTGAGACTGTCCGCGATGCTTTAGCAGGTAGGGCAGGGCAGCAGCAATATTCACAGGCAGTCAGCGTCAGCAGTCAGACACAAGTAGTCAGATGCAAGACTGGATGAACGTAGATGTGGTGGAGGTGGAGGTGGGTGGTGGGTGGGTGGTGAGCACAAGAACAAGGCTTGGGCTGTGCTGCAGGTATCTAGAGTGCGTCCAGTCCGAGTCTATTCTAGAGTGTCTATGAAGTAGAGTGTATTCAAGAGTCTAGACGAGCTCGCTTGGAGGCACCCTCTCAACATCAAGTGGTTGATCCTGTTTATTTTGGTATTGGTGGTCTTCCCCACCTGTACCAAGAAGTTGATGCGGATGTGCAAGGGTGTGGGAGACTCGAGGCCCAATGTATGAAGAGGAGTGGTCTGTAGAAGAGGAGGATCAGTCGATCCAGGCCAATGGAGTAGTATATAGTGAGTGTATCTGGATGCAAATAGAATAGAAACACAGTCAGTGGGAAGAGAAGTGAGTACGATGGGGCATGCAGACGACGAGATACAGAGTCCATAATAGAAAATACAGAACAGAGAGACAGAACACACAGAATACAGAACACAGAGCTGGCTGTGCCAAGACACGCAGCTGGAGGATTCAAATGCAGAGGCAGGCAATCCACTGTCAATATTGCACAAGAGGCAAACTGGAGTCAATGTAGGCATGATAGACACCGACATATGACAGAACCACTCTGTATGGCAGTACAGAATCAGCAGCACAGAATCAGCACTGCAGAATCCGCATCAGTTCCCCTCGTATAGTCGCATAGAGCTGAGGATCCCACGCCGGAAGAGGTTCAGCTTGTAGAAGATGGTGTGAAGGGGAAGAGTAAGTCCGTCTTCTTCTTTCTTTCTTTCTTCTTTCTCTTTTACTTAATGTACCTCCTCTTTCTCGCCTTTTATTACGTCCTGTCTTTCTAGATCCACCAATAATCAGATCACAAGGTGCAATATAAAAAGAGAAACCATCAAGAATGGATACAGGAAATGGAAACAGAAAACAGGAATCAACCGCAATTGCAACTCTACTCTGTTCACGGCATAAGCAGACTCTACAATACTCAGCAATACGGTGTCAAGGTGGCATGTCAGTGTGGTATCTTACACCAAGCAGTGAGATGTATATAATAGCAGGCTGTCCATAGTAAGAGAAGCTTAATAGCTTATATCTTATTATCTAATAGCCCTATGTCAGACGCACTGTGCCATTATCACGTCGTATGCTTCTCTAGGCTGTCTACTGCTACTGCTAGTCTAGGCTTACACTCCGGCAAAGTACCCTTCTGTCTCTTCTCCAGCCGTTTTCTTGTCCCTTGGTCCCTGGTTGTACTGCATCTGCAAGGGTCCTTCTTTTCTCTTGTCTCTTTTCGCTGTCCCGTTTCTCTTCTCTTCCCTCTTCTGTTTTCGTCCTCGTCTTCTCTCGTCCATTTCCCTGTTTTGGTTTTCGTCTTCGTCTCAGTCCCTGTTTTCTTCTTCTTTATTTTTCTTCTTTTCTCTCTCTTATTCCTCCAACCGTATTGATCACCCACAACACCAACAACGCTTCATTTCCTGCTCTTTGTCTCGATGCTGTTTCCGGCCATCTGTGCCGCCCCCATCTTGGCTATTGACTCGAGTGTTAGTTCAACGTTGCCACTAGCTGCTCTGAGCTATTAGCTATTTGACTTCCTTCCTTTCTTCTATGTACAGTGCGCCTCAACCAACAGAGCCTCCGCCCCCAGCAGACGATCCTTATCCACTCTACTTTGACGAGAATACTGTGTAATAATACAGAGTCTGAGCAGTAAAAGATCGACAAATACTTCAAATACTCCATACTTCTACTCAGTACACTCGCTTCCAAGAAGGCGCTTTTATCCCGCTCGGCTGGCCGGTGGCGACCCCATACGACGCAAGACGTACGATTCGGCTTTGGTTGTAGGGTAGTATGCAGACGGGCAATATTCCGTAAGTGTGAGTACTGAGTAAACTGGAGTGAGAATGAGAGTGAGAGTGACAAAGTGAAGAGAGAGAGAGAAAGAAAAAAACGGCTTCGCCGTTTCTACTGAGCACTGTGCGCACACAGTACACAAAGCCTTGTGCTCTGTTGTAAACCGATACGGTTAGACCATGTCAGATTGCCCCACTTGACAACTAGCCGTCCTCCACCGACCACGCTAGCACGCTAAATGCGACTTCAAGCCGACATGTCGGATGGTTTAGTCCTGTTTTAGACTAGCGTGTGTAATGTGGCCAATGGCAGCACGACAACACCTCGAGACCCCTGTCACTACCAGCGGTGTAAGTGAGAAGTCGCCTTTGGAGTGAGATGAATACTCCCAACCACCGCACTCTGTACATCGTAGGGTAATGCTCTTGATGAATCTAGAGTCTACTGTTAGCAAATCTACTAGATTTAGATGGAAGCATCGAACAAAGCATGGAAGGCTAGAAGGGGGTTTTAGAAGAAAAGAAGAAGGGAAGAATCCGAGTAGATGAAAGAACAAGAAAAAAGAAAACCAAGTAAATCACAAATAAAGAAGAACCGAGATAGGCGATCAACTATGTGAGGATGTGCACAAAAGCAATCACAACGAGAATCCCTCTCAGCCTCAGCAGTGGGCCGCTCAGGATCTACTTCGTACTCAGTCAGGTTGACAATGTGAGAATAACAAGAGTGAGAGTGTAAATACTATGTAAACTGTAAATACATACATTGCATACTACGGACCAAAACTACTTTGTACAAATGCCCCAACTCTACTCTACATCCGTGGTCTGACGGCACTCCACCTGCACGCTACTGCGGCTTGCTGCACGTACATGGTATGCCTATTTTTGGAGGGGCTTCTGTACAGTACGAAGTAGTCAGTATGCGCAGTCCTTGCTTGCTGATTGAGTACAGAAGCTGTCTTGATTCTGTCTGACTTGCTGTTCACCCTCTTTGTCTTTCAGTGCACAGATCGCCATTAGTCGATCGGCCTGCGGCAGCCCGACATCGATGATCTTGTTGTCGGCATTGGGAGTAGTAGGACACACATGAAGGAAGCTGAAGAGATTATCGATATCAATGCAGTTGAGTTGCCTACGATGCTTGCCGAAAGAGCCGCACTTTGGTGGACGATACTACTTTGCCATCCTTCAAAAGAGATTGATAAACCCTCGGTCCCGGCCGTCGAGTCGGCTTGGAGGATACCCGGCACGTTTTTCATCGAGGTATTGTTTGCTCAATCTAGTTGGAAAGCCTTGAGGGTCTAGATGCCCACGTAATACGGCAAGATATTGAAAAGAAAGAGGCAGGAAGAGCAGGAAGAAGAAGAGAATATTGCTCATATGGTAGTTATTGCCGACATGGAAGGAGCCATACCTACTCAGTAGAAAGAGTCATTAGATAAGCCGACGCCGGCATTATGTGAACTGCTGTCGTAAACCCAACACATGGGGGCCAACGAGCATATTGAATACTCGTATTCTATCTTGTACTTTTTGCTGAGTATCTACAATAAACAGTTGATCGTGGTCGCTGAGACTGACTCTCCGATGATGGTCGTCTCTTCGGCATCAATGTCTCGATCATCTGCATAGACCTTCTCTAGTTTGTCTGCAGGTCTCTACTAGTTTGTAGAGTTCCTTCTAAATCCAGAGACTATGGATTTACAAGAGCCTCACATTCGCTTCTGCGCCTCAAGCTCGCCATCTTCTCAATGTAGTTAGTTGTCCGCCTCTTTTCCTCTTCTTTTTCTTTTCTATTCCTTTTTTATCGCTTTACTTTCTACTCTACTTTCTACTTGCTCACTCACTCACATGTATCCTGCATGTCTCGCCCCGAGTCCGTTCTCAGCCACCCCTGTCGAATCCTCTTGGCCCGATCAGGATGGCCAACGAGGGTCTTTTCTTCTCAGCAGTTGTAGTGTTGTATCTGGTTTTTTTATTTGTTTTCTGTTTCCCCTCTGATTATCTCACTCTCACTCTTTCTGCTTCTACTTCTGACTGCTGTATGCCTCGCCCGCCCTGCCACCTCATCCGCTGCTCTGCCACTCTGATCTCACTCATCACAGCGGAGTATTTATTTTTGTTATTTTTATTCTCTACTCTAGTCATCTCATCATAATACCCCACATCTCTCTACTGCCTTTTCCCGTTGTACAAGATGCTTATGACCTTGCTCAGAAAGAAAAGCACTACCCTGGTCTCTGTTTGCGTGCTCTTTATTGTGCTTCCGGCGGGGCCATTCGCCTCTTCCGAATGCGTTCTTTTGGTTTGAATAATTAGATAAAAAGAAAGAGAATAAGAAATAGAGAATATCGGATCTGCAAAGCCAAAGCAGAGTGCAGAGCTCAGCCGCTGCACCTGACAACAGTGGCAGCGTAATCCTTAAGTGCACTTCTGAAGTAGATGTCGGTCTGTATCTTATCCAAGCTTGATGCTCGGTTTACAGAACTCCCGCCCATGCAACTCCGGCCTCTTGTTTTTACCCTCCTCCTGTCAACCCTGTCAACCCTGACAACCTGACAACCCCAACCAAATCTCACAATAATATCCAATCTCCTACAACAAAGAAGGAAATTACAATAGTCAATAACAACAACAGAACAGATCCGTCTAATCTGAATAGAGCACGTCTTGTTCGTTTTGGTAACAGTGATACGTTTTGGTCGAGATAGTCCAACAGTTCAACGGCAACTGATCTGAGAACATTGTCCTCGTCAACTCGAGCTTTGATTTTGATTTATCTGTGATTGCCTCTACTGTCACTCTTCGGCTTATATTATTTACTCTTCTATTTGCTTTCTTTTTAAACATCATCTACTTCTACACCCTCTACTCATACTCACCCCTCCAACCTCTTGTTATATCCCCTGATATACCCCGATATCCTGATATTCTGATATTCTGATCTCACTCCTTTACCAAATCCCACATCGGTAGTACCCCATCTCACATGCAGCTGCAAGTGTGCCTGTACCTAGCCACCATTGCCTCTCTGCCTTTTCTGCCTCTGCTCCATTTCTGCCCTACGCGGCCTGCCGTGCACACATCCTGACACCTCGCACGCACTCTCGCTCTCGTATATCTTCAGCTGCATGTAGCTTTTATTTATCTTTTTTATCTTCTGTTTCTGTCTTTCCTTTTTGTCTTTTGTTCTTTTATTTGAGTATTCCTCTTTTGTTCTCTTGTCTCTTGTTACTCTTGTTCCTTGCCTTATCATACCCTTATCCTCGTGGCACTCTCTCTTCCTTTTTTCTTCTCGTCTCTTCTTCCCTCTCTACCTCCTCTCTACCTCCTCACCATCAAGACAATCGTTACTGAAGCTCGGCTTCATACACACTCGCTTGTGTCGACACTCCAAGCCTTAGTCAAGCTCGGAAGACTCTCTTGTCTCGTCTCTGATTTCCGATCCGGCTTGTCCTTGCTTTTACATTCCGATCCGGTCGCTATCTTCACCCTCCGGTATCTACCATCTACCGCTCTCTACCACCCAGATGGTCCGTCTGTGGCAGCTGGCCGCCGGCCTGCTGATCTCGGCCGTCGCCGCCGACACCAATGTCACCACCTACAACAGCCCGGTGAACAACAATAACAATAACAATGATAACAACAAGAACAACAACAACTACTGTCCACCACCAAGCACAACCACAAAGTGGAAGACCGAGTACTGCACCGTCACGTCCACCGTCTATGTCCCGTAAGTTCTGCGCTCCTTCTATTATGAGAAATACTAACAATCTAGACATACGTATGTAATCACTCAACTACTAAATACCAAAAAGAAGGAACTAACAAACAGCGTCGTCTCCACAACGACGTTCACCACCGACATCTACCACGACACCACCGAACTCGTGACGACCACCGACTACGTCAACTCCGTCTCGACGGCCACTGCCACACACACCGACTACGTCACCTCCGTCTCCGTCGATGACTCAGTCTCCACCGAGACCGACTACGTCACCTCCGTCACCACCGCCGTCTCGACTGAGACCGTCTGCAGCTCGTACCTTGTGGTAGGTCTTTTGTGTTCCTTCCTTTATTATCTACATGCTGACAAATAGTCTTACCCCGTGACCGTCACCGTGACGGCCTGCGCGAATGATGCCGCCACCACCTCGTCCTACGTCCCCGGCGGCTACGGCCGCCGCAGCGCCGGCTTCGAGTGTGTCGTGTCTACCGAGGTCCAGTGGAGCACCATCACCCTCACATCGACGCTGCCCGCCTCGACCGTGACCGACTCGGTCGCTGTCAGTGTGACGACCACGCTGCCGGCGTCGACCATTACGCAGTCCGGCACCACCGTTGTCGTTCCCGCGTCAACAGTCACTCTGCCGGCGTCGACCATCACCCAGTCCGGCACCACCGTCGTCGTTCCCGCTTCCACGGTGACTCTCCCAGCGTCCACGCTGCCGGCGTCCACCATTACTCTTCCGGCGTCGACCATCACCCAGTCCGGCACCACCGTCGTTGTTCCGGCGTCGACAGTCACTCTGCCCGCCTCGACGCTGCCGGCATCCACCGTGACAGACTCGGTCGATGTCAGCGTCACGACCACCACGACCACCAGCTTCACCACGACCGTGCCCGCGTCGACAATCACCCAGTCCGGCACCACGCTGGTCATCCCGGCGTCGACAGTCACGCTGCCAGTGACTCTGCCCGCGTCGACCACGACAGAGTACATCTGCATCACGCTGCCCGCGTCCACTGTCACACAGTCCGGCACGACGCTGACCATCCCGGCCAGCACCATCACTCTGCCGGCCTCGACCCTGCCCGCGTCAACTGACTACGTGTCCGTGCCCGGCCCGACTGTGACACTGCCTGCTTCGACCATTACGCAGTCGGGCACCACTGTTGTCATCCCGGCGTCCACAATTACGCTGCCTGCGTCGACGGACTACGTGTCCGTTGCTGGCCCCACGGTCACGCTGCCTGCCTCAACCATTACGCAGTCAGGCACTACTCTGGTCATTCCCGCATCAACCATCACTCTGCCGGCGTCGACCGATATTGTGACCGTCGTCGGCCCGACCGTTACCGGCCCGACTGTCACTGGCCCGACCGTCACTGGTACAGTCACCGCCCCTGGCACTACGGCCACGGCCACCGTGACAAACGACATCACCATCTCCATTCCCGGCTCGACGGTCACGATTCCCCCGTCGACCATCACCAGCGATGTCACTGTCACGCTCCCTGCGTCGACGGCCACCCTGCCGGGCAGCACGGTCACCGTGTCGGGCCAGACTGTCACCATTCCTGCGTCTACCATTACCCTTCCCGGTTCTGTGACGACCCTTCCGGGCTCCGTCACGACCATCCCTGGCTCTGTTACTACTCTGCCTGGCTCGTACACCACCCTGCCCGGGTCGGTGACTACTCTGCCTGGTTCGGTGACTACCCTGCCTGGATCTGTGACCACTCTGCCCGGTTCGGTTACCACCCTCCCTGGCGGCGTGACTACTCTGCCAGGTTCCATCACTACCCTCCCCGGTTCCATCACTACTCTTCCTGGCTCCATCACCACCCTTCCTGGCTCGCTCACAACCGTCGTCGTGACTTCTGTCTTGCCCGGTACCACTACGACATTCACGCAGGTGGCCAGCGGCACCACGGTCACAGTCACGTCTGTCGTGCCGCCGTCGACCGTCCAAGTCACAGTCACACAGACTATCGACATCCCCGGCGAGACCCGCACCATTACAACCACCACGGCCATCTACGCCTCGACGTGCGCGGCCCCGACCAGCACCGGCGAGGCCACGGCCGTCTTCGACCCCAAGAGCAACCTCACTTGGGGCTGCAACCCGGGCTACGTCTGCAACGCCACCAAGCCCGCGGGTTGCGACGTCTTTGCCAACCCGCCCTCCGACACCTATACGTGCGACCCGGCCCTGTGTATCCCGGCGCCCAAGCTGCCCGTCGTCAAGTGGGCCGAGAACGAGACCAGCTACTACCCGACTGTCGATGGCTACTTTTACCTGTCGCCGCTCGCCTTTGGTCTGAGCTACGACATCTTTGAGAAGGAGCTGATTATCGAGGAGTACGACGGCAAGGCCTTTACCGTCACCACCGGCAACTGGCTGACCCAGTCGACCATTACGCACTTTTCGGCGTCGTCGACCGAGTGGCCGTCGACGACGCCGTCGGCCCCGTCGACTACGCCGTCGTCCATCTCGTCGGTCTGGGGCGGCTCCTACAAGCGCCAGGCCCTGAGCCCGCAGGCTCGTGCCCTCAAGCGCGCACTCACCAAGCGCGATGACTCCATCCTGCCGTCCGTCTGCTACGACGTCTGCACCAGCGCCTACGTCGAGGCCCAGAACGTCGGCAAGACCCCCAAGCTGTGCGACTACTACTCCGCCTTTGAGCAGGGCTACCGCGGCTGCATGCAGTGCATCCAGGCCCGTTCCAGCACCGTCAAGCTCAACGTCAACGCCTACATCCAGAGCAACTTCTCGCAGTTCACCAGCTACTGCGACTCCACCGCCGCCTCGGCCGGCTCGTCCACCACGGCCGCGCAGTCCGACGTCACCGGCTCCGTCACTCTGCAGTCGTCCACCCAGATTGCCGCGTCGTCGTCGCAGGCCCCGATTGCCATCACCACAGCGTCGTCCTCGTCGTCCTCATCTTCCTCTTCTTCGTCGTCCTCGTCATCGTCCTCGGTGGCCACTCTCAGCACGGGCAACATTGCCAACCCGCCCACGCCGTCGAGCACGGCGTCGTCGACAACCGCATCGTCCACGCCGGTATCGTCTGCGGTGTCTTCTGCTGCAGCAACTAGCACCGCGCCTACATCGTCTGCCGCTGTCTCATCCGCAGCTGTTTCTTCTGCTGCAGTCTCTTCTGCCGCTGCCTCTTCTGCCCCAGTCTCCTCCGCTGCCTCTGAAGCTTCATCCGCTGCCTCTTCTGCTGCGGCTTCCAGTGCTGCAGTCTCATCCGCGGAGGCTTCTTCTGTTGCTTCCTCTGCAGCTTCCTCTGTGGCAGCCTCCTCTGCAGCCTCCTCTGCAGCCTCCTCTGCAGCCTCCTCTGCAGCCTCCTCTGCAGCCTCCTCTGCTTCCTCTGCAGCCTCTGCAGCCTCCACTGCCAGCTCGGCCGCGTCTACCTCTACCGGATCCACGACTGCCTCCTCTACCGGCTCGTCTACCAGCAGTGCATCCGGTGCCAGCAGCGGTGCATCCGCATCTGCGTCTACCTCGGCGTCTGCCACATCGACAGGCTCGTCGTCGGCAAGCTCGTCGAGCGAGTCGTCGTCCGCCACATCCAGTGCCGCCTCGTCGTCGCCGTCGACAGTCACTACCAGTGGCGCATCGCCGATGGGCGCAGCACAGGGTCTCTTCTCTGCTCTTGCAGCCATGCTCGCAGTCGTCTTTTTGACTCTTGCTTAGGCTGAAGTCTTTGGTTTGAGTTGGTTTTGATTTTCTGCTATTTCTTGTTATATTCCACGTCGGTCTCCCGATGATGCCTTGCTTTTGCATTCCTACATGCCCTAATTATGTCTTCACGTCACTCATTAATGTCTATTACATTACTCCGATTACGCTTTACGCACGCACTTCACCACGATTCACACATACAAACATGAGAGGGGCTAAAATGAAAAAGGTTGAGCCTGAGTCGGTATATTTGTAGTATACTGTGGGCAGGGGAAGAAACCGTCTCGATAAGGAGCGGAAGATGTGGTTACCATTTTAAATATATTTATGCTTTGATTTTATTTTGCTTATTTTCGCCATGAAGAGTATTGCATGACCATTTTAGTTCAATGATTGATACCTTCCAACATAAAATTATTTTGAATTTAAATTTAAATTTATTTTTGAGTATTTTATATAGAATTAAAAAGGTCCGTCAAATGCTGCTAGTATTTAAGTGACATTTTGAAAAAATACTTGTTTACACATGACAATTTTCTTTGCATTTATTGGTTCAATTCACGAACTAAACCAGAGGTTTAATTCTGTCTTATTGTGACCTTCTGACAAAGGTAGTTTCGCCATTAAGAATCATGCCATCTATATGTAATACGCATGGCATGGTTGGCACTATCCCTTTATGACATCTACGTCACTCAGCAGTTGTTATGATTATCAGTAAATTAACATGTGTAAATAGACTGGGAAGACAGAGCAGAGAAATAAAGAGAAATAAAGAGAATAAATAACTAAAAACAGTAATAAGTAGAAGAGACGTGGACGTGGGATGATGGGAAATAAGAAATGGAATATAGAAACGAGAATAGGAACAGACGTAGGAATAGAAATAAATGAGAACAGAACGAGACTGAACTGTGCCAGGAGAACCAAAAATATAGATGGGGAAAATAGTAAAAGAGGTAAGAAGATGAACGAGAGTCAAGAGTCAACGGAAGATCGATTGTCATTCTCGGGACGTGCCTAGCCTTGCAGCGTTGACAGTCAAGGGCCATCTCCCGGTCGAGGCAAGCAAAGTAACTAGCCCACTCGTGTAGTTTCCGGCACGAGATCATCACACATGTTTCCATGCTGATGGCTTCGCCCAGGAGGTTGGCTGATTCTTCTGTCTGCTGCTTGCTGTTGCCAGCCCAATTCTTTTGAAAGAACAAAGAGGAAGAGAAAGAGAAATGAGAAAAGATAAAAAGGAGAAGAGGAAAAGAGAGACGACAGACTTTCATTTTTCTCCTACCACCACCTTCACATTGAGGCTGAGCCGAATCCGGTGCGCAGTGGTTGCTGCTTTTGCCCACTGCCACCGTCGCCGTCATCATTGGCCCAGCTAGCAGCCCTGACAAAGGGGCCATCCATCCCCGCGTGTGTATATTATCGACCCTTTCCGGCACTGTCTCGTCTCATGCGGCTCATACTCTTCGTGCGATTCATGTGCGTATCTCTCGCTTACATGAGCACGCACTTGGAGCAGCATCCTGGCTCAGCATCGCCGTCGCTGACCTCCATCTTGTTTGATGGGCCGTTGTTATTCGAGTTGCCGCTGCCGGTAGAGTAGCCCTGCACCTCGCGGTTGAATCGTCTGATTTCGCGGACAATGTCGAAGAATGCCCGGTCAACGTTGATGCGCGACTTTGCCGATGTCTCGATGAACTTGCAGCCGAACGAACGGGCAAGCGCCTCACCCTCTGCATTTGTTAGCATCAATTCGACAAACAATTAGAAACATTAGAAACAGTCTGCTGAACGCACCTTGTCTGGAGACCTCGCGGTCACCCTCCAGATCGCACTTGTTGCCGACCACGACCATGGGGAAGTAGTCCTTGTCCTTCACACGCAGGATCTGCTGCTGGAAAGTCGTAATTTCCTCAAAACTCTGGCGCGATGTGATGGAGTAGACCAGCAGGAAACCCTCGCCCGTCCGCATGTACTGTTCGCGCATTGCCGAGTACTCCTCCTGGCCGGCTGTATCAAGAACGTCGAGCAATGCGACCTCATCGTCGATAACGCACTGCTTGCGGTACGAGTCTGGAGAAATTAGTATTACGACAATATAGTCGGCAAGGATTGATTGCAGACGCACCTTCAATTGTGGGATCGTACTCGTCGACGAAGTGGCTCTGGATCAGCTGGATGGTCAGGCAAGACTTGCCTACACCACCGCCGCCGACAACGACCAGCTTGTATTCTCTGAGAAACTATAAGGTGTTAGTCGCCATTCGTTGTATAGTGTATTTCATTATTGAAGCTAAAGCGGATGTCGTCAAAAGGAGGGTAGAATGGCGGTGGACAGGCCGAAAACGATGCGATGCGGTGAGACGGGATGCGGCCGCGGCACAACGCAGGCCGCTGGCCGCAGAAAATGGGAGCTAGAATGGGGACAGGGGAAAGTGCAGGTGCGAATGCAGGTGCAAACGCAGACGGGTGTGCAGATGCAGGTGCAGAGCGAATGCGATGCAGTACAGGCGCATGCTTAGGCTGGTGCTAACAGCGCCCAGGGGAGGCGAGGCGAGGCGAGGAGACGAGACGAGAAAGCGAGAGCAAGAAAGCGGCAAACGAGAGCCAGGGGACAAAGAACAGAGCAAATGCGGCCTCGTGTCAAACTGAGGACAGACGAAGTTGAACGAGCCGAATTATCGCATCGTCGTACCTTGGATGCCATTGCGATAGATGTGTGTCGCGGTGTGCCGAGAAGGAAGAAAAAGAAGGCGAAAAGGAGGCGGGCGAATCGAGACGATCAAAGAGGATGGGGCCGGTTGACAGGTGACGGTTGACGGTTGAGGAGCGACAATCGATGCGATGTGGGCGAAACGATCAATATCAACAATCGAGAGTCGACAATCAGGTCGGTACAGAGTATTGTCGTCGGATTAAGAGTATCGATCTAGGGGGTAGGAAGTCGGAAAGGGTCGAGACGGAGTCAAGGAGACAAGATTGGGACCAGAACTGGAACTGGGATTGAGATTGAGATTGTAGGAGCAAAGTAGGAAAACGACGGTGGTTGGGAAGGGTATCCTCTGGCGCTTTTGGGCGAGAAAAGTGGAGGGGGAGAATGTATTGAGAGAGAACAGGAGGCGGCGAGAGAGTAGAGAGGCGAGAGACAGGAGAAGGAAAAGGGCCTGGCGATCGTCCTTTTCCCTTTTTGCTCGGCGTAGTTTCTGGAAGTTTTTTCCTTTTTATTTCCAGTGGGATTTAATTGGTATATTGTCTCAGGAGGTACCAAGCGTGCTCCCAGAGTCTAGCAGAGATACGGGTAGTCTTGCCTATGGGGAAGGTCGCTGGGTCCGGGCTGCAGTGGCTCGAGAGGTCTGTGGTCTGTGTCTGTGGTCTGTGGTCTGTGGTCTTGGGCCTTGGGTCTTGGATGGCGTCTCTAGACAGAGTTGGGACTAGTTGATGATCAATAACAGTAGAGGGGCTGCTGTTGTATATTATCCCTTTCCTAGTTGCTAGTTGCTAGTTGCCCTGGTCGGACTCCTTTTTGGTAGATTGTTTCTTTGCTTGTGTTTTTCGCTTGTGTTGCTAGTCGGCGTGTTTGTCGGATTGTTTGTCGATTTGTATTTGTCGATTTGTCGATTTTGGCTGCTGTTAGGCCAGGGCGAGTGAGACTCGATCGATCGGCAGAGGGGGTCGACAGATAGCGAGGGGATGTGCAGGCGACAATTCGCCGTGTACTCAGTATCTTGAATGAGCGATGCAAGTCAATAAGAAGCCGAAAGCAACGTCAAGAGTGCTGCAGGAGTAGGAGAACCAGGGGATCTGAACGAGATAGGAGCGAGCGTCAAAGCTTGGGCGGCGAGAAGGGCGAAATAGAGTGCGAAAGTAATATACTGTGTATGATAGAGGAGGAGCTAGCTAGTGGTGTGTAAAAAGGTGGCGGAAAAACATAGGGGTAGCAGTTGGGGTCTTTTGGTCCTTTTGGTGGGTTTTGATTTTGGTGAGAGGTGGGAGGTATTTGAGTCTGAAAATGAGGCGAAAGTAAGGCAAAAAGAAGCAAAAAAGAGGATGAAGAGAGAAGAAAGAGGGAAGAAAGAGGAGGGGAAAAGGAGAAGGGAAAAGACGAGAGAAAAGAAGCAGAAAAGGAGGGACGACTTGTGGGAGAAACCATAGGAGGAAACAACGAGTTACTACAATTGGCAGGAGGTGACGGACTGCAAGAAGGAACGACACACGATACGATGTGAATGGAAGGAGCGAACCAGCACGCGTCGTAAGCACATTACAAGCGCTGCTATGATTGAGTGACCAACGGGCAATCAACGACAGTCAATGGCAAGCAAGGCCGTTTACCGCTGTGATTGATGCCAACGTCGAAGCCCGTGTCACGCCGTCGCAGACTTGCAGACGGCGGCTATCCGTGGCATGGCGTCGTGATTACGTGATACAACGCCGGGAGCAGATTGAATACTATATTGAGAATCGCAAGAGCGACCGCCACATGCGATCGAATAGGAATGAACGGTTCGCGACTGCCTTTTCTGTTTGTAGATCATGGCAGGAAGGTGCGACTTGCCCTCTGTATCTCTTACACTGGGTGACACGGAGCATAGGATTTAGAGTTTGGAGGCTGCTCGTGGCTTGACGACAAACGATGACTGACAATCAGTGACTGCTTGGCTTGGCTTGTCTTGTGCTCGTGCTCTCGTGCTCTATTTCTCTTTTCTTTTCTCTCTTTTGCTTTTGCCGGTATCTTTGTACAAGACAATGCCCAGCCAAAACAAGCAATACAGTCAGAAAAAGAAAGAGCGGGCTGATTACAGGTCGCTCTTGCCCTATGAGCTCGCTGTATTAGGCCGGAGAGGCGCTGAAGGAAGAGACATTGAAATGGAAGGAGCACCAAAAGTACACAAGTATCCATAGTATGAGAGAGACATACAGAAGATACTTTTGACTTTGGCCTTGCGCCTTCTCCCTACCACGCAAGGCAGATGCTGCAGCTCAGCCGTACGTGTTGGTTCTCTTTGTGTTTCTGACATCAACGTTGCCAGAATCTGTAAATAACTTGCCCGAACTATCTGGCAATGCCAACTGTTCATCCGGCTTGGTCATGTATTTTGAAGTTTCTCTCCGTCGTGTTGGCTTAAATTAGATACAACGCTGCCAGCCCACCAAACCCAGTGCGACGTCGCGATGCTCCAGAACCGAGGGAAGCGGCCCAGCAGTCGGCATGGAGTCAGTACTCGTACTCTACTCAGTATTACGGTCGAGATGAATTGTCTATCCATCGTAGCTTCTTTTCCGACGGCCTCGCTTGCTTGTCGGTATTACATAATTGTATATTATTAATCGAGTATCGAGAGCAACCATCGTGCTTTCCTAGTCGGGATAGCTGTCAAAACTACACCTGCCCGTTTTGCCAAAATGCCAGTCTTTAGCCTCCAGGATAAGGTAAGCATATCCGGGAAAGGAAACAAGGTCGACGACATCTCTTCATAGTCACGGCTGGCCTCGTCTGTGTCTTCTTGTTCTAGCCCTCCATCTCGAAATTTGGCCGTACGAATAAATAGCAACAGTCATTCCCCACGGCTCTCATCTGCATCTCCACGTACACCGGTCCGTGCCATCGCCAAATTTGATAATAGGCCAGAATCACACCTCGACGTCTAGATATACAACTCTACGAAGTCGATGCACCTAGATATATATACTCCGTGTATAAAGTTTACACTATGAATACCGCGGCAGGCATACTAGCTTGGAGAGATATTTCGCAGCCAAATGAAGCAGCATGTGGGCCATGATATATGCGTTCTGAGCTTTCATTTTCCAGCATGCGCATGGGCTTCTTATGCTCTCCGCCGTCTCCATTCTCAGTATTACACAGCACGGTCTGTTTATTATATTTGCTGTTGTTGTGTTTTCTTTTGTTTTGATGGGTCAGTCGAGTGCCGTCACCGCTTGTTGACCTTGACCTTGTCGTCGTCTGTTGTCTCCAGTATTTCCAGTTGTTAATTTCGCAATGCCTAATCTCTGAGCTTTATTTCCAGCTGAGCTCCAGCTAACGGCGGCTTCTCTGTAGACGTCTGCTTTTGTTGTTTTGACTTGACTTAAGTCTTTGAGAGCCCCTTAAAAACCACATCTTACGTTGTACGTGACCTCAACTCAGTACTTACTGAGTAGTACTCAGTACAATCTACCTTGTGCCAATGATCAGCACGTTAGTCGCTTTCACATGTATTAAAAGTACGAATATCAAGTAGCAGTGATACAACTCACCAAGCTCCGTGATAGACACAGCAAATCTCCCACAGGCCAACATCCCCACAGACGGCCGACACCATATTAACGGCCACCGACACTAGAGCCAAAGCAGCAGAGCCGAAGGGACGGACAATGGATGGACAATGATAATGCTCAAATTATGGAGTTGATGATAGTGATAGTGATAAATGATAAACAATGAGTCGTACGAAGTAGTACTCTGTAATAAATACACTTGCTTTGCGGATAAGAGTACTACGATGTACAAAGAGCAAAGAGGGCGCAAGTCGATGTAAGGGCAGCAGCAGCTAGCAACTACTTTGTAAGTGCGATGGGCACTGAAGCAAAGGGTTCAAAGACTTTTCCGTGATAAAAGACTTTGACCACCGATCGACAGCAGCACAAAACAAGTTTGAGGGCCAACTGCGGAGCATTTGTCGATACAACGTGGTGACGGCCAGAGCCTTGGGGTATTTCTTCTTTTTCTCTGCTGTGCAATCGAGTACATCTACGATGTACAAGTATTTGTATGCAGTACAAAGTACAGACATGCACTGCTCGCGCTGAAGCTGTGATACGTCCTCGCACACCATCATTGGAACAGGAAATTGAGGGTGTGGTGGTGAGCCAATGGCGGATGCCGTCTTGAGCCTAGCACAGAGACGGAGTGACCAGAGAGATTAAGACGGAAGTCTTCTAGAACAAATCGAGAAAGGGGGTCGGAGTAATACCGAGTACAGACTGAGAGTGCTGCGTAGGAAGTAGGAATAATAGGGGTCTCGCCAGATGAGGGAAAATAGAACGACTAACAGCGGCGGTGCCGTCAATGATCATAAGAATGCGCGAATGCGAAAATGCCCTCAGATCGAGCGGCATTTGCGTGATATAGATACACATTGGCATGTTGAAAGAAGCGAGAATGAAAAAAGGAAGAAAAAAGAAGAAAAAAACTCGAGTTTATTGACTGCTAGTGTTCACTATTGACTGCTCGACTGGAGGCTCTTTGTCTCCCGGAGCTATGAGCTACAGCAGGCGACGGATTAGTGGCATGCATTGGAGCGGCTAGACCTACTCGGTATCGCAGCTACGAAGTAGTCGAGCAGGAATATCATCAACTTGAGGGCCTTAAGTTCAGAGGACAGCCTCTACTGACCTGCATTGACGACGACTCTGGCAATGTCACCCCACGTGAATATGTTGCACACGTAAGATCGCCGCGGTGCAAACGCGGTGCATGAATGCCACGGGTAGTGAAGAGGCTCACAGATACTGGGAAAGATCCGTCAAAGGTTCACATGGTTGAGATAGACGCCAACTCTCCTTCCTTTTTGATATCGTCTATGATGCGCATGAATGATACGGTGCATTTGTTTCCGCTTGTGACGTCGGTGGCATTCTGCAACACTGGTACGGTGTGTGCCGCAAAGCATCCAAGCGAGCACAAGCAGCCCGAGCATGAGCATGAGCACGACCAGCACGAGCCCGAAACCTTGGTTTCTGTTGGTTTGCAGTCGTAGTTTCGTTGCGCCATGATGGTAGGATGCCATTGTAATCGACACCGAGGCATTATCTTCTGTTTCCTTTTGTTGCTTCACGGCATGTCCGATCAAGAAACAACAAACAGAAACAGAAACAGACGGAAACACTGTATTAAAGTGCATATCCAAAACACTCGCTTGCATTCGTATCTAATCTACTTCTTTTCTTCCTTCTCAGCCTCCGAGCCCGAGTCGTCCTCGCCCTCAATGGCCACCCGCTTGCCCTGCACGTTCTCGACCACCTCGGCCACCAGCGTCTCCAGGTATGCCTGGTCACGTCCGACAAGGGTCACAGTGTTCCGCTTGCGCTCCCACCGCGGATAACTGCCGACCTTGACACCGTGCGGTCCAACCTTGGCGGCCAGCTCCGTCAGGTACGGGGCAACAGCGCTCTCGGGCAGCGGCGTCGAGATCATCACGCGCGCCAGGCTCTTGCCCTCGGGGTCAGCCAGGCGTGGGAGAAGAGTTGCCTTTAATCCCTCGATCAATTGTTCGACTGCTTGTCAGTATTTGCGGGTGATGCATGTGGTTTCCAACTCAGTTGACTTACACAAACGAGGAACACCTGGGAGAATGTGGACATTGCCGTTGACGACACACACGGGCACCCACAGATCCTCCTGTGGGAACAAAAACTGCTTGTCTTCGGGCACCTCGGGGTTGGTGGGCAGCTCGACCATGCGGAGACGTGCGCGCATGGCCGGCGAGTCGACGTCCCAGTCGATGGGCGGCTGGTTTGGCCGCGGCTTCTTGGTTGTGATCTCGCGCATGCGGCGGTACGCCTCGTCGTAGAGCTTAATCTCGAGGCCAAACGCCTTGGCGATGGACGAGTACGTGATGTCATCGTGTCTTTTGGTTAGTCGGTGACCATGCTAGATCGATGAGAGCTACTTACGTCGGACCGATGCCGCCGCTGGTGACGACAAAGTCATACTTCTCGCTCATGCGCCGCACGGCCTCGATGATCTGGTCTTCGTCATCCTCGATCACCTCAACTCTTTTCAATGACTGCCATGTGAGTATGTACAGTGTGTATAACTTTCTGTAGATACAATTTGACTTACAATTCCTAGCGAGAAGCAGTATTTTGCTACATAAGCCGAGTTGGTCTGCAGCGTGTTAGAGGTTATCATACAACGTATACTGATCCATATCACATAAATGTGTCTGACATACATCTTTGGTCTGTTAAGTTAGCGGCTGTGATATCCAGAAGATCCTCGATATAAATACCTTGCCGTTCAACACCTCGTCGCCGATGATCAGGCAGGCCGCCGTCTGGATGGGCCGCGCATGGTTGCGCGCTGCGACAGATAGCTGGGCCATGGCGGACAACTTGGATGGTGCAAATGAGCGTGCTGGGGATGTGCTAAAGTGAGAAATCTGTAGAGCAGCCGGTCTATAAACAGCCGGTCTGTGTGGTCCGATGACGGCGGTAGTACTGGCACGGAGGAACGGCGATGTCGGGCCGGGCACGAGACGGATGATCCGGGCAAGGCGATGCGACATGAGAAAGTAGATGAGGTTGGGTGAGATGGGTGTGAGAGAAGCTGTTCCAAGTGAGTGAAGTCAAAAAGAGCCTGTTTGCGAGGGTATGTGAGGCTGATATGGCTCCAATGACGACGGTGCCGTAGCTAGCGGATGGAGCGAAAGATCGGGGAAACAGGGATCGATCGTGGGGTGGACCGGGCCACTACAGGCGATGGCTACAGCGGGGATAGCGCCTGAGCATCGGATTAGTCATCTTTGAGGTGCTAGATTTTGTTTGATATCAAACAGCTCGTTTGATGGGATATATTTGTTTGATATGATTTTCGATGTACAATCAACATAATTCTAGTTCTATGCCATTTGACATAGGTCTGTCACATCGCTGTAGAGACTTGCACCATCTCGCCGGCGCGGAACATCTAGGTGAGTGCGAATAGAAAAACGCATCAGTCAAAGCCAGGCGGGATGAGATATGCTTAACCATGTGTTAACTTGCATTGTATTTTAGCTTGCACTTGCCTCATATATATCTGTAGAGCTCTATCGATATCTGATATTGATATCACAAGCTTCTTCGTTGCGGTGACGGGAGATGTCTTTCATCTCAACGACGACATCCAAGATGGTCCGATTCGCATCGTTTCAATGACAGCCCTGACAAATTCACTAGAGGCCAAGTTGGTACTTTGATTGCCCTTGACAGCTTCTTTCAATTGTTGACTTTGCTGAGGCTCAACAGCCAATACGTGACGTTAAAGCAGTGTTAATAGTCGTGTCCCCAGCGCTCATGCTAAACACACTACATGGCTAAATATGGGTCGCCGCTGTACTCTGTAAGATGTCGCACAAGTACCTGTACCACTATCCCCGCTAGCGACCTAGCACAACGCGAAAACCAATCGCTAGCGCACTTTGCTGTAGCAACAGACGCGGCTGCCCCTGGGTGCTAGCTGTGCCTTTGTATGGCCAGTTGAAGATAGGGGTAAATAGTGAAATTACAAGCACAACATTGGAAGGAACCGGGACACCGCAGCGGACAGCACCTTCCCTACTGTGTACTCTGTATTTCCTTATTTTCTCGACTCACCTCTTTCCTCATTGGGCTGTTGACGCATAGCCACTCCCATGCTACAGAAATCTTTATTTTGTGCGACACTCCTATTACGGCAGGCACGCTGAACCTGGCTGACTCCAGACTGACGGTCCGTGAGCTTTCATTCCAGCAAAACACGCTCCTTGATCCACGCCTTGACCGACCTCTACCCCCTCCATTTGCATTCCAATCGCTTTCTGCCTTTCTGCCAGTTTTCCCATTGTCAATCCTAGTCCCCGCCGTCACCCCTCTTACTCTAATCATATTCATTTCGCGTTTGCCGCGTGCCACTCTTCAACAAACACGGCCTTTGACGACATCCTCCTCGACAACAGACCGACACGCCGCGACCTTACCTGTGGATAACTGGATATCACAGCCTTATTGTACTGCAGCTATACAAACACTGCTACACCGACATCCTATACAGCATCTCCTCACGGCTATACAGCCGACCCCGCGCTTGCTGACGCGACCTCCTCGTCTCTACGATGGCCGATAAGATCACCATCGACCAGGTCAACGAGCTGCTCGGTTTCCTGCGCACCGACGCCTCTGTGGACGCCAAAGTACAGCTGGTTACCGCCGCCAAGTCGGGCATCAAGCAGCACAATGTCCCCGACAACGCCATCCCCATCCTCTTCGAGGCCCTCCGCACCGCCTCTTCTTCACAACACGCCGCCCTCGTCAATGCGGGCTTCACCGGCCTCAACCACCTGCTGACGCGCCTGTCTCGCCAGGAGCCCAAGTTCCTGATCAAGGAGGCTGCGCGCACACTGCCGCTGATCATCGAAAAGTTTGGCGACCAAAAGGAAAAGTACCGCACCCTCGCGCTGCAGGCACTCACCACCCTCTACCATGCCGCACCCATGGACGTCGAGCGCTCTATCCGCAACACCGCCATGACTGGCAAGAACCCGCGCGCAAAGGAGATGAGCATGCAGTGGCTGCTGCAGATGCATCACGAGGAGGGCCTGCAGTTCCGCGGCTACGTCCCCGTCCTCATGGAGCTTCTCGAAGATGCCGACGGCATGGTGCGCGACGCCGCCAAGGCAACGGTCATTGAGCTGTTCCGGTCAGCACCCGGGTCGGCCAAGACAGACCTCAAGAAGCAGCTGAAGAACTTCAAGGTGCGCCCGGCCATCGAACAAGCTATTGTCAAGGAGTTGGCCCCCACCGGTTCGTCTACCACGGCGACCAACACCACTACAACATCGGTCCCACTCGCACCGGCCGACCCCATCCCGCGTCCCGAATCGCGAGCCCTGCGCAAGAAGCCGTCGACAAACTTTGCCGCGAGCATGTCGTCTCTCGCTGCCGAGCGCCCTACAACACCCGCGCCCGAGCGTCCCGACCAGGTGGAGCCAACATATGTCAACACACAGCGCGAGCTCGACGACATTTACAAGGAAATGCACATCTGGTTCGAGGGCAAGGAGACGGAGCAGAACTGGCTGAAGCGCGAGGAGAGCGTGACCAAGCTGCGCCGTCTGATTGCCGGCAATGCCACCGACTTTGCCGATGCATACCTGAACGGCTTCCGCGGTCTGCTGGACGGCATTATCAAGGCCGTGATGACACTTCGTACAAGTCTGTGCAAAGAAGGCTGCAGTCTTGTCCAGGACCTGGCCAACACCTTTGGGTCAGGCATTGACCCCATGGTCGAGATTCTGCTGCAGAACCTCATCAAGCTGTCAGCAGGCACAAAGAAAATTAGCTCGCAGATGGCCAACAGCTGTGTCGAGGCCATTGTCAGCAAGGCTACCTACGGCACGCGTATCCTGCAGCACATCTGGAGCGCTGCCCAGGACAAGAATGTGCAGCCGCGCACGTACGCGTCAGGCTGGCTCAAGATCTTGCTCACCAAGGAGTCGGGCCACAAGGAGCGCATTGAGCACTCGGGCGGCCTGGACGTGGTGGAGAAGTGCATCAAGAAGGGCCTCAACGATGCCAACCCGGGCGTGCGTGAGCGCATGCGTGCTACGTACTGGTACTTTGCTACCCTGTGGCCGGCACGGGCAGAGACCATCATGACCAACCTCGACGGCACTGCCCAGAAGCTTCTACAAAACGATCCTCACAACCCCAACTCGCCGAAGCGGGCCGAGACTAGTGCACCGGCTGCTCGCCCGGGTCTGGGCTTCTCCAAGAGCACCAACGGTCCACCAAAGCCGTCTCTGCGCGAGACGATGCTGGCAAAGAAGAAGGAAGCCATGGCAGCTACAACGGCTACCACTTCCACTTCTACCTCTTCCTCCAGTCTGGCTCCTGCACGCAATCTCCCCGCGAGACCTGGATCTGCCATGGCACACTTTTCGCCTGTGACTACAAACTCGGGCACGTCATCGTCATCGAACACGACTTCAACAACAGGGACAGCGTTTGGCCGGCAACGGGCTGAAGGCGGCCTGTCTGTTGCACCGGTCCGGCCCGGCAAGCGGAGACCAGAGCTGCACGCCCGCCCGGCGACAGCAGGACCCTACTCGGTGCGCACACATGACCACCCGTCGGCTGAGCAGTCTAGTCCGCCTGAGCCTCTGCGGACCAAGCCGGCAATCACACCCAAGACTCTGGGAGCCTCTCCTAAGCGGACAGCCCCGAGAACACGGCCAGGCCATCAAGCGACCGCCAGTGATTCCAATATCGTCTCGCCGACCCGTGCAGTAGCTGCTACTAAGAAGACAGCTGCGAACCCAGCACCGTCGCCTCGAGGCAGCCCTCCCAAGTCAAGACCTGGCGCGCGTGCGGGTGGCCCTGTGATGCCAACAAGACCAGCTTCTGCACGGCCGCCTTCGACGAGCCCGACAAGAACACGGACTGGACCAGGATCGGCCCGTAGTGTGCACGTTCCGGAACGGTCAATAACGCCTACGTCGCCGACGCCCATCAAGGCTGTGGCGGAGGTGATACAAGAGATCGAGATTGAGCCTATTCCTGTGTCTCTGCCCATCCCTGGCGATCTAGATGACGACGACGTGCTTAGCGATACTGTGACGTCGCCGCCGCTCAAGGTGTACGAGGATCCGTTTATGGACGACGACCAGTCTACCCCCAAGCCTTCGGCTGCCATTTTCTCGCCGTCGGTGCTTGAAGACAAGCCGGTCAATGAGGATGCCGGCAACTTGACACGCATGGACGAAGATGCCGAGGAGGCGGCATCGGCCATGGCATCGGCGGCGGAGATGTCGACGGCCAAGGTCATGGACGCTGCACGACTGGACCCCGTGGCAGTTGCAGCGGGCATTTACCCGACGTCACCCGAAAAGGCTAAGCAGAACACGCGCCTGCTCGACAGCGGCATTGCCAAGGTCAAGGCACAGGCGCTGGACGTGCACGGCTTCCGGAAACTGCAGGGAATTATCCGGGACGCGAGCAACGCGGCGATTAGCAACGGCCTGACGACCAAGACGGGCGCGGCCGCGCTCTTTACGGACGAGCGGTTCGATGCGCTGCTGCTCGGCTTGTTTGCGTATCTCGAGTCACCGGTGACCAACGTGCCGCCGGAGAAGGTGCAGGACGTCAAGGCGCAAATCTTGGCCACGATCAAGCTGCTGCTGAAGAAGTCGCGCGATTTCTTCCAGCCGCACGTCTCGCGCGGCCTCGAGTCTCTGCTGACGACGCGTGCCTCGTACGACGCACGCACACACATGGTAGCCGGCCTCGAGCTGCTGGCTGACGAGCTCGTCACTTTGGGCGATGCTTCCGAGATTGCCCTGGTTCTGACCAAGGCGCTCAACTCGTCAGAGTCCTCGTCGCCGACGACCAAGTCGATCACATCGCCGCACTCGCTCAGCATGGGCCTGCATGTGCTCAAGGTGCTTGTCGACTCGCGGCCGGCGTTCCAGCCGACGGACAGCGAGCTCACCGGGCTCTCTGGCCTAGCGCAACGGTGCCTCGACAGCAGCGAGTCGGGTGTGCGCATGGATGCGGTGCAGCTGTGCGTTGCGATCCACGAGCGCGTCGGCGATGCGCGGTTCTGGGAGTCGCTGCGCGGCGTCAAGGACGACCCCAAGTCGCTGATCACATATTATATTGTGAAGCGGCAGCGGGAGCAGACGGACAAGGCCGTGCGGGCGTAACCTTCTTTTTCTTTTCTTTTCTTTGTAATTTTCTTCTCTTGTCTTTTCGTTATATTCCCTTTCTTCGACTTGTATGTTACCCATTTAATAATTCACGTTTCTTTTCTGTATAATTTGGATGTGCTTGACGGTTTTGGCGTTGATTATGTAATTTATATCAAAAGGCAAGCCAGAAGGCTGAAAAAGAAAGTAGGAAAGAGTCGAGAACAAAATAATCGGTAAGGAAAGAACGACCGGTGTTGTATCCCAGATGGAGACAACATCTCATGGCAACTCTACAGCGCAATTTGGAAGGAGCAGTTTCAATAGTCGACGACAACAAGGCAGCTTTGAGTAGATCTTCAAGCAAACGATATGAGATGGCCGAGATCAGATGTTATTTTAGATAAAAGAAGTATTAAATAAGAATAAAGAAAAAGAACTAATAAGGGGTCACCGCTGTTGAGGATGCTGTAGAAGCCCAGTCAGAGCCACTCTATCTGAAACAGATCCACGACCAGGGCTGGAGTCTAGAAGGTCAAATAGAGTCAGATCAGAGTGCATCGTACTCGTAAGATGGATATCTGGCAGCAAGTCACCAAGAGGCGCCGAATGCAAGATATACGAGCATGTGTGGCGTCTGGCTGCGTCTGCTGTCGAATGCGACCGGCGGCCGCTCCTGCCATTTTCGTGCTTGTCCCGGCACGACGGGTAGCTTAGATAATCAAGACAACCACGATGTAAGATATCAAATGAAAAGTGTACATCAAGATGCATTGCTTTGAAAATCCACATGGTATACGTGTATTTGAAATGGCCAAGCAAGACCAAGACCTATATTTACATATATAAGGCGTACGAGTCGTGGAGCTGGTGTCTCTCGCAGAGTATTGTTTTAGGATGCACCAACTCATCATGTGCTGGGCAGAGAAGACAGAGACTTGCATATACACGTATACGTCGTACAATGCATCAATCATGCGAATTGCTACCTGTAAACAGTCACAAGAGCCTGGCCGGCGGTTCTTTCGAGGACTTGAGACGGCGGCTGGTCGGCGCCGAATCCTCCCCGACCGTGGTCGTCAATACCATACGAAGTAGGCTGGTACCTCTGGTATGTCTTGGCGTCTAAAGATACAGTATTCCTTGCAGAGTAGATTATTACTCTGTAGATATTTAATGATTTCCAGGCGAGATCATTGACGACGCATCAGACGCATGATGGTTCACAGGGATTCGCACAAGCATGTTGTAGTTGTTGATTCCGCTAGTCCAGATACAGCTAGAGTCGTCTTATAATACGACCCACTATATTACCCTTTTTACCCTTAACGACCCTTTGTGGGTCACGTGCTGGGAAGTCCTCAGCATCCCCTTTTATATTGGAAATGTTTCATCGCAAGAGACAAAGTACAGGGCTGGTCGACAGCAGGCAAGCAGCATCCGCCACGTAACGACCTCGTAGCATGTTATGCATGTCTCTGTGTATATTGGGAGTAATATCAGCTTATGAAGTTGGCACAATAATGAACAGCGAGCTGTGCCGAGCCGGCGGGAGGGCCGCAGATAGACGAGGCCATTTCGGAGGCGAGCTTTTTGTTTGATTTTACGATATTTGCACCATAGCATATTCGTACGGAGTAGCTCCAACACGCATCGTAGAAGGGAGCACGATGAATCTTGGTACGCCAGATCCCCGAAGCCATATGGAGTCAGGAGGAGGCCGCGATCTACAAAGAGGGTCGATGGAGGACGAGAGGGTCAGACCCAGAAGTTAATAACTAGAAAGAGTAGAGTAGCGTAAATTAGAGAATAAAAGCGATATGTACAGAGGATAGCTCAGAGAATAGAGGAGCAGCCTAGCACATATTGCCTTTGGCCGCTTCAGCTCTCGGTCTGTGTGGTCGACTGAGATTGTCGATGATATTACGAAGTATTCAAGCTGGCCGTGTGCAACGAGATGATATTTCAAGAATCTACAAAGTACAAAGTACAGAGAACAGTCAAAAAGCACAGTTCCAAGAAAAGCTCTGATTTCAGGGTCGAGTCGATCGATGCAAGCGGCCCTGACGTCGTATTATATTGGCCAAATTTTTATATTAATTCCATTTCCCCTCCAAGTTGAGCCTTGATTTGACAGACGAATTTACAAAGCGCAGTTATTTAAGTATTTCTTTTCATTCTGAGTTCTTTCTTGTATTCTGTATTCTGTCTACTTTCCTTTCTCCTCTTCTCCCGTTTCAACACCCTTGTTCTTTGCCAGGCCTGTCTGTTTCGTTTCACGCCAGCAGCCCCCTGTCTTTTCTTTGTCGACTGTATTTCCGTACTCGTGCTTGTACTTATCCGTATCGATCAAGTAGTCCCTGGTTCTGCATTCTACTGACTGCATCGTCCTCAGAGCTCAACTATCACGGCCCATCAGACTGCAGTAGCTTGCAGCTCGACGGGTCTCTCTACACCGCATTTCAAGGCCAGGCCTCATGCAAGGGCAGAGTGGTGTAGTCGAGGTTGCAGTAGCAGCAGACGACAAAGCAGTATCCAGTACTGAGTATGCCCGAATACCAGTTTCCTTCTTTGTGCTCGCCTTGCCTTCCATCCCCCGATGCGGGCATCCATTATCAATATCAAACATAGCAAATCGCCGGACAAGATAGCCCCGGGGTTACTCACTACAACCCCTGTGCACTGCGATGCCGTGCTCGTCAATGGCGCCTAGAGCGTGCACATCCTTTCCGTTCCTGTCGTTGTGTCTTCACCGTTTACAAATATCTTTGGTCTTGGGTTGTCGATGTTACAGTGCTGTCGGTGGCTGTCTGGGCGTATCTGATTTTAGCCACACATTGTCTTGCTCTGTAAGAACTCCCCTAGCTTTCTATCTCTCTTGATGTAGAGAGTGTGCTGTCTATCCTGGCCTTGAGACTGCTCCAGCATCATGACTTCTATCCTGCGCCATCCCACACCGTGATACCGCCCTACTCCTTTGATCACTACCCAAGCCCTTTGTATTTCTGGTACCACACCCATTGCGTCTCCAACATCACTGCCCTCATCACATCCATCGTCCCCATCACTCAGCTTCTCTCACCCGACCCTCCCCATCATTGCTCTTTCAGCCGTAGCACCAGCCGCCAACGCGTCTCAACTGAAACTCGGTTTCCTCTCGCCAGGCACCCTGTGTTCTGTGCTCCTCTGTACCTCATCTCTACCGTGAATCAACCTCTGAACAAACCAAACACATCGCACATCGTGGTCTTGATCACCAAACTACTCTACAGAGTACAGCATCATCCTAGCCTTCACTCTGTCCAAGACACAACCCCTGTCAGACCCCACCTGCCCCCATCTCACTTCGTTCTCGTTCTTTCCTATCCTGCTATCCTGCCACCTGCTGCTCCTTCCTGCCCGTCCCTGGTCCCTGCTGGCCCCTGTTAGCATCGTCCCCTTTCCCCTCTCATCACCCTCTTCGTACAGAACAGAGCACTATTGATATCGGCGTTGAAAAGTTAAATTGGTTTGCCCAACAAGCCAGCTACTGCAAAAATTGATCTCTATTCTACAGCCCCTCACGCCATGTAAAACAGTTAGGATTTTGTGTCTCAACGGTCGCTAGCCTAGACGGACAGCCGTTTCCTGCCGTTCGCTCCTTCCCTAGAACGCCAACGATCTGTGCCACTACTACAGAGCAATCTGTTGCAGCAATTTGGGAAAGAGTACAGGTCACTCCTGCCTATGTTTGTGATTCTACTTTGTATATTCTTATGTCTTGAGTCGAATGTCTTAACTGTCCCTATTCTTCTCTCAACGGCAGGCGCGACTGCCAATCCGTCTTACCCCTGGACTGCCAGGCACCCCTTCCTTCCTCGCCAATGAGATGCTCTGGACAAAAGTACATCCCTCTGGTGTGCTACGTCGGCCAGTGTATTTGTAAGGCTCGATATAGCAGTGCATACAGAATACAATGCTCTCCTCTACTTTGGACTGTGCATGAGATACATTGTAAGGCTGGAAAGTCGTTAGTGATTACAGTGGTCTGCTCTTTCCGTCTACATCGTAGGGTCTTTCTACACAGTCGCTCCTTCCCTATCCCCAGCCTGCCAGCCCACTCCTTCCATTCTTGGTTGCCCATCACACACCCGCGCACCCACATCGCCCTGTAATCTGGTCAGAGTGCTGTAGGATACCTAGCTACCTGCCTGTAAATACGTACTCGCGAACCCACTTTACACCACTTTACACGCGCCTGCCCACACCAAAGATACATGCGTCCCTCGCTCCTTCCGTGCCAGCCCAGCCAGCCCAACACCCACCCACCGCACTCTGCCCGCCACCTCTCTGTACTATGTACTGAGATACGACCCCTTCCCACCCCGAAACGACGCCGCGACTTTTCCACGACGCTCCTTCCTGCTCTCCAGCTACCAGTGCCTTCCCATCACGGCTGCTCTTGCCCTCTGTCCATTGCTCCTGCCCTCTGCTCTCATACTCATACTCCAAGAGTCCAACGCACCCAACCTCACCCACTCCCAACTCCCGCTCCGACTCTCCCCTTTCATCCTATCACCACCCCCATCCAGCTTCGCCGATGGCCACCAGCTGTCATCGACCATAGATCCGTGCGCTTCTGCTGTGCTTCCGCTCTTTCTTCGCCCCTTCTTTTCTTCTTCCTTTCTTTTCTCTCCTATCCTCCGTCCCTCCATTGTCGCTTTGACCCACGGGAGGCTCTACATCACGGCCCTCCTCGTCTCTTGGCCTCCTTTTCGCTTTCCGCTTCGTTTTTCGCCCCTCTCCCACCCCTCGGGCCACCACCGCGATCTCACCTCTCACTTTTGGTCCCTTTGTCAGCTAGCCTGACCGTCTTTATACGTCCTTTTTCTGGCGCCAATCATCCCGTCAATCCGCCACGGCCCTCATTACACAACAATCCTAAAAAAGACAAAAGGTACCGGCCGCTTTGTGCTTTGTCTCGCTCTCTTCGTCTCGACCCCACGGCCCTGCGGTGAAGCGTCTGCCGCGTCCGAACACACACAGCATTCGACCTACGGCATACAACAGACGGCATCCGGCATACGATACCCAGCTACATCCGACTTTCCATGCCACATTCAGACGATATCCCGACTATCGCCCAACATCTCCATATCTACATTCAATCGGCTGCATCTATAGTTTAGGGTCCCGTTGCACCCACGATCTCTTGCAACATGGCCGCCCTTGATGAATATCAAGATGGCTCAATGGAGGCCGACGACATCTTTCCCTGCAAGGGTTGCGGCGAGATCCTGGAAGAAGGCAAAGCTTTTGAACTTGGTATGTGACGTCGCGGCAGTTCCTCTCCATCTCCATGATGCATTGTCATCTACAACTTGCTAACAATTCAGCCGGCCACCGGTGGCATCTAAACTGCTTCCGCTGCAACTCCTGCGGCACCCTCCTTGACTCCGACGCCAACCTCCTCCTACTCGGCGACGGCTCGCTCATCTGCAACAACTGTACATACAGCTGCAGCGCCTGTGGCAACAAGATTGAAGACCTCGCCATCCTCACCGGCGAGCAGGCCTTTTGCGCAACATGCTTCCGCTGTCGCAACTGCAAGCGCAAAATTGAGAACCTACGCTATGCACGCACGTCCCAAGGTATCTTTTGCATGAGCTGTCACGAGTCGCTCATGGCACGACGTAGGAAAAAGCACAAGGCTGCCGCCCAAGCGAAAGCGCGAGAAAAAGAAGGCTCGCCCATGATCACCGACAAGTCCCTGCCCGCCCTGCCCCCTTCAACCCCGACAGAGCTCTCGCCGCGACCAAGACCGCCCTATGGCCGCAACGACTCGTCGCTCAGCAGCATGGTTCGCGCCGACAGATCTCCCGACGACCGCTCTGCGACCGAGCCTGCCCTTGATGGAAACGGGTCCGGAAAGCCGGGACTGACGCTTCCTGCATCAAACTACCGCGCGAACCGCAGCTCGGCCATGTTCAGCGGCTCTGTCGATCTCGGCGGCAGCAGCGACACCGAGTCCTTCTTTATTCCCGTTGCCCTCGACCCCAGCCCGGCACCATCCGCTACACCGCGCTCTGCATCCGACCCCAAGGGCAAGGAGAGAGACTACTTTAGCAGCTCTGACGCCAGAGGTGCCGAGTCTCAGAGCTCGACTCCCCACATCGCCTTCCAGGAGAAGCCCGTACCACCGCCCAGCTCAGCCTCTATACAGAGCGACTACGAGAGCGGTGGCGCACCGACCAAGGAGATCCCCTCGCGCGAGCTTTCCAAGTCATCCAGAACCGACGCAAGTCTGCTGTCGTCTGGCACTAGCAGCGCCGGCGATGACTACCAGCAGCAACATCAGCAGCAGCAGCAGCGGTCCAGCAATGGCCGCGTTGACGAGTTCAAACTGCAAGATGCTCCCAAGAGCAAAAAGGCCACCGGCGGCGCCCGCGGCGCGTCACAGGCTACCAACTCTCTCGGCAGTGCTCTGGAATTCGATACCCCCAAGGCCTCGCGCAGAGACACCGACCTCAGCACGGCATCGCCCCCAGCGTCGACAACCGCCTCGAGCATCGGCGGCCGCTCTTCCCAGGACAACCGTCGGCAGCCGGATGAGGACAACTACCCCGACTCGAGCGGTCTCACAACCCCCACAAGCCGGCCCAGCTTAAGCAATGAGCAGCACGGTCGCACTGGTCCTATCACTAGAAAGGAACTGCCAACGTCGGCCCGCAATGCTAACGGAAAGGTTACATCAAGCCCGCTGGCAAAGACTCCCAACCCCGACGATGGCCATACCCCAGCACTGGCACCGCCGTCCCGTCCTTCCATGAGCGAGCCCAAGATGAGCGACACGTACATGCAGCCCCGCGCACCACCCCCACCTCCTGTGTCTACCATTCCACCGGCAGCACAGACACCCAGCAGAGACGCCATTGCTTCCGGCACAGCCGCTGGCGATCCCAACTCGGAACAGCAAGGTCCCTCCCCCAAGCTACCTAGATGGAGCTCGGGCGGCGACTTTAGCTTGGACGAGGATATGGCTCGCATACTCGGCACGGACGAGAGCTCTTCGTCTATCCTGCGCAGAGTCTCCAACGCTGTGCGTCACGGCCGCAACAGCAGCACCGAATCGAGCAACTTCACGACGGGCAACGGTATCTCGCCTCGCGGCCACAACCGCAGTGTCAGCGAGAACACTCGGGCCACTTCGTCGCCCCGGTGGCCCAAGACCCCCATCGCCGAGGACCCATCGGCAGCTCACGACATTAGCAGCCCAATCTCGCTGCAGGGCGGTGTCACTCAGGAAGACCCAGCGCTGCTGAAGCGTCGTCTGCGCAACTCGGAACAGCGCGTTGCCGAGCTAGAGCGCCAGTTTGGTGCGGAGAAGGACCTCAAGTCTCTTAACAAGAAGCTTTTGGAAAAGAGACGCACTGTTTCTGTTCTCGATACGCAGGCTGAGATCATGATCCGGCAGCTCGAGGTCCTGGCCGGCTACGTGGAGCGGGCCAAGGCGACCAAGCAGCCGATTGACCCCAAGGAGCTGGAGGACTCTGCGATCAAGGACTTTGTGCAGAAGCTGAACGAGCTGCAAAAGACCATGACGACGACGATTGAGCAGCTGCACGCGGAGCGCGACGAGCTGTTTGAGGAGAAGAACCAGGCGATTGCTGACCGCGACCGGGCTCTGCTGGAGTTTGAGCAGCTGTCGTCCAAGAACGCACAGCTGGCGGACATGAACAATGAGATGACACACCAGATCCAGGAGCGGTTCAAGTCGCACAGTGGCGCTGGCGAGAACATAAAGTCGCCCAACGGCCTTGGCATCTACCACACCCACAAGGGCCCGTCGATCTCGTCGGTGAACCTGGACACGGCCAGCATCCAGACGTCTGGCAACGCGACACTTATCGGTACCGACGGCGAGGAGCCGATTGTGGAGCACGGACCGACGGTGGTCAACATCCGCAAGGGCCAGGTGCGCAAGTTCAACTGGAAGAAAGGCTCCAAGACGGTGGCACAGAACCTGACCAAGGGTGTCAACCGTGCTGTGGGCGCCTTCCAAAACGACCGCGAGCGCATGGGTGGACCGTATGGCGGCCTGACGGGCGATAGTATCGGCCTGCCGTATAACATGACGGTGGCGTCGCAGGACACCCCCGTGTCGTACGGAACGCCTCCGCCGCAGCAGGTGAGCCGTGTCAATAACGAACACGGCTCTGTCAGCGGACCCAGTGGTGGCAACCGCGGCATCAGTGGCCCAATTTCTGGTCCGACGCCAGTGAACCCGCACACGGGTGGCCCCAACACCCCCGCCAACAACGGCTTTGGCTTCTTCAAGAAGTCGGGCGTGCAAAAGTCGGGCACGGCGACGAGCGTGGTCAACAACCCGGCGCCTGCAGCGGCCGAGGCACCGAGCACTCTGTTTGGTTCGGACCTGGTCGAGCGTGCCGAGTACGAGCGGCGGCAGATCCCTAGTGTTGTGACGCGCTGCATTGAGGAGGTGGAGCTGCGCGGCATGGACATTGAGGGCATTTACCGCAAGACGGGCGGCAACTCGCAGGTCAAGTCGATCCAGGAGGGCTTTGAGAAGCAGGAAGACTACGACATTTCGGACCCCGGCCTGGACATTACGGCTGTGACGAGTGTGCTGAAGCAGTACTTCCGCAAGCTGCCAAACCCGCTGTTGACGTTTGACATTTACGACAGCGTCCTGGAGTCGATCAACATTGCGGACCACACGGAGCGGTGCGCACACCTGCGCAAGACGTTCAACATGCTGCCGCCCAAGCACCGCGACTGTCTCGAGTTTCTCATGTTCCACATTGCACGCGTGGCACAGCGCGAGCGCGAGAACCTGATGTCGCCCAAGAACCTGGCAGTGGTGTTTGCGCCGACGATCCTGCACCACCAGAACATTGAGCGCGAGATGATCGACACGCGCGCCAAGAATCTTGCTGTGCAGTTTGTGATTGAGAACAGCGACACCATCTTTGCCGAGGCTTAGTTTTGTTTTGCTGGGCCTCTGGAGTGGTGACCATTTACCTAGCCGATGCCAAACTGATTTGATTTCTTGAATTCCTTTTTGTACATACCCCCATATGATAAATACCCTTCGCACCCATCTTATGTTTCTTATTCCTCTTTTGTGTTGTTTTACTCGCTTGCTTTTTTTACGTTGGGTTTTATGCACTTTACGGTGTGGTGCCCGGGTACTATGGAGGGTTCTTCTATGATGATGTCTTTTTCTTTCTTCTTCTTTTCTCTTTCTCTTCTTTCCTTGCTGGTGTTCCGACCTGGGTCTGTCTTCTGATCTTGCCTCTGCGCCTGTTGTCGTTTATTTCTACTCTTCCACGTCTTTGCTGTCTTGCGGAGCGGTTTAATATCAATGAATTTCGTCTCAGTCACTTTGCCTGCTATACGCTGCATTCTTCTAGAAATGAATTTGTAAACCAATAAGCATTATAAACGCTATCATGCAATGTGATATGGTATGAACCCGACTAAACAACCCAACTCCATGACCCAAACTTTTGTAAACGAAGCAAACAACCAAGCAAACAGCACCTCAGCCTAGGTGTCCTTGTGCCGCCTATTTGCCCATCATCCGGCGCACCTTGTCCAAGAGAACACCGCTCTCACGGCCCAGCTTCCGTCTCTGGTCGCCGCCGTCCACCCGCCGCGCCCGCGTCATCGCCTTTTGCTGCCGCGCCCGGTCCGTCCGCTTCGTCTCGCGCTCTGCCGTGCGCCGCTCGTACTCCGCCTGCCGTGCCTCGGCCTCGGCCTTGCGCTGCTCGGCCTCTTCGCGCGCCTTTTGGAACGGCGTCGGCTTGGGCGCGCCACGCCGTCTCGGGCCGCGCTCCTTGAAGCCGTTCACGTCGTCGTACTTTTCGTCCTCGTCGCCGTCCTCGTCTTCAATGCGCGCCTGTCTGTCGGGGTGGATGCCGTCCTCGACCGGGGTGACGCCCTCTTCGGCGAGCGCGCGCGCCTTGACCTTGGCAAAGACCTGACGGGTCTTTGCGAGGCGGACGTTGGCTTCCTTTGTGCGCTCGAGCTTGCGGCGCCAGGCGTCGTCGGAGGTGGGCAGGACGGAGCGGATGCCGGTGCGGGTGCGTTTGTGGTGCTGTTTGAAGGCGTCGCCGCTGGGGGCGTCGTCGGACGGGCGTTTTCCCATTGTGTATGTTTGAGAGGGTGGGTAGTAGAGTATATGAGCGGTTTTCGTCTTCGAGAAGTGATCGAGGAGTGATAGTGGGCGAACCGAGTTGAGAATTGTATGTAGTCGAATACTTAATCGCCAGTCAATAGCCAACAGATTAGAATCACTTGGAAAAGTCGGCCCCGTCTTTAACTTTTTTGGTGCGATAAGATAAGCTTATCGGTGTTTTCTGATAAGCCAGGCCCACATATTTATGCCGACGGTCTTGACAGCAAATATCCAGACGTCACTGTCATTCCATGGCTGGGACAGTTCGTCACGTTGGCAGTTGGTATTTAAAGGTGTTATTAGACGCGGTGTATGTATTTAGTATGTCTCCCGTTCGCCGTGCTTTTAATAAAAAGAAATATGCCATAATTAAGGCTGAAAAGAGGATATATTTTTGTTGTCAATTCTTTTTTTTTAAAAAAAAAAAAAACAATCGAGAAGAAATAAAACGATAAACTACTAAATAAAAAGAAACGAGAGCAAAAGCAAAAGCCAAAAAAAAAAAAAAAAAA